>PVHP010001231.1:0-111108 GCA_004024765.1 Zapus hudsonius | reverse complement strand
CTCTGAGCCATCTCTCCAGCCCTCTTGTTCCTTTTTCATTCTCACCCCCTCTCTAGAGCTTTCGCTGATTGATGCGCAGGCAGTGGCATATTGGCACCTAATGTGGCATATAGAACAAGGGAACCGGACTGGAGAGATGGCTTGGGTTAAGGCACTTGCCTCCATTGCCTAAGGCCCCAGGTTCAATTCCCCAGTACCCACATAAGCCAGACCTACAAGGTGGTGGCCCTGGTGCGCTCTCTCTCTCTCTCTCTCTCTCTCTCTCTCTCTCTCCTCTCTCTGCTTGAAAATGAATAAATAAAATATTTTTTTTTAAAAAAGAACAAGGGAACCAGTGAAGAACACTGAATCGGAAAGCCCCAGTAATTATAGAAGAGAAAAAATGACCACCCACAAAGTAGCCTGCCTCGTGGAGGAAGTTCTGGTAAGTGATCAGTTATTATGGGACAAGAAATAAGCTTATTATTGAAGGCTTAAAAGAAGCATTAAAGATGCTTGGAGTAAAGATTAAAATAAAAGCTTTGTTTAGATTTTTTGATTTTATTAAAGGAGCTTGTCCCTGGATCCCCAAATGGGGATCTATAGATGGAAATAAATGGAAAAGAGTTGGTAACACTTTGCAGCTTTATTACAAAATATTCGGTCCTGAAACAATTCCTGTAGCTGCCTTTTCTTATTGGAACTCAGTTAATGAAATAATTAGGTTTTGCCATGAAAATGCGGCGATCATACAGACTGAACGACTTTTGCAAGATGATAAAGAGAAGGGAGAAATAACCCAGAACTCCCAGGATAGATGCGAGGAAAAAAACTTTGATTTAGAATTGTGAGGAAAGGGACCAATTACCAAGCGAGGATCTAGAAGAAACAGAATTAAATTTAATTTCTTGGGACAGAGAGGATGAACAGTTAAAATCGAGGCAAAGGTAGGAGGATTGCTGTGAATTAAAGGCCACCCTGAGACTACATAGTGAATTCCAGGTCAGCCTGGGCTAGAGCGAGACCCTACCTCGAAAAATCAAAAAAAAAAAAAAAGATGACATTTTGTTAGATTCTGACTGGGAGGAAATTGAGGAAGAGGCTGCAAATTACCATAATCCGGAGTGGTCGCCATTTAAAATTCATCCTCCTCACTATTGTCCTGCAGCCTTAGCGCCATTCTCTGACTCAGCGCTATTTCCTATTAAAACCATGCCTAAAAAAAATGAATTAAAGGAGGGCTGAAGAGATGGCTTAGCGGTTAAGGCATTTGCCTGCAATGCAGAAGGACCAGAGTTCAATTCCCCAATGCCCATATAAAGCCAGATGCACAAGAGGGCGCATGTGTCTGGAGTTCATTTGCAGTGGCTGGAGGCCCCGGTGTGCCCATTCTCTCTCTCTCTCTCTCTCTCTCAAATAAATAAATAAAATATTTTATATTTTAAAAAAAAAGAATTAAAGGAAAAATAGCCCACCTCAGAGAACAAATTCAATTAGAGAAAGAACATCGAGAGTTAATTGACCAACTAAGCAATTTGAGAACTGAAATTTCTAAAATAAAAAATAAAAAACCTCTTCCTTATTTGCAGCCACCTTTAAAAAGGGGAATCATTTCTGATGCTTTGTCAGTGAAATCATTATCAGACCTAAGAGAGCCACTGACTTTCTCCTTATTTGAAAACGTGGAAGGAGAAAGAGTTGTAAGAGCCTATAATACCTTTGATTTCAAAATCTTGAAAGAAGTCAAAGCTGCAGTATCCCAATACAGGGCTACTGCTCCTTACATGCTCACACTTGTTGAGTCAATAGTCGAAAAATGGTTAACTCCCGGTGACTGGTATAAATTGACCAGAGCGGCCCTATGGGGGGGGGATTATTTATGAAAATCTGAATATGTTGAAGCCTGTAAAGAGACTGCCGAGTGTAACGCTCAGACAGGTAATGGCTGGTCTTTAGAAATGCTGACAGGAGAAGTCGAGTTTGCAGACTCTGATGCTCAAATGCAATTTGATGCGGGACTTTTTGCCAGGTTCAGACTGCCGGCATAAAGGCATGGAGAAAACTGCCCTCAAAAGGGGATTTGAGTTCCTCTCTTACTAGCATTAGACAAGGACCTGATGAGCCATTTACTGAATTTGTAAATAGATTGTTAACAGCAGCTGGAAGGATTTTTGGCAGCCCTGATACCAGAATGGAGTTTATAAAACAGCTAGCTTTTGAGAATGCCAATGCTGCTTGCCAAGCAGCTATTAGACCATACAGAAAAAAGACAGATCTCTCTGGTTACATCAGACTGTGTTCAGATATTGGGAGAGCCTATCAACAAGGCCTTGCTATGGCTGTCACCCTACAAGGGTCTACTGTTAAACAGTTCCTAAGTCAGCAAATTAAGAGCAAATGTTTTAACTGCAGAGGGATAGGCCATTTTGCTAAAGACTGTGGGGCTAATAATAAATGGCCTGATCTTAAAAACCAAGTTCCCAGACTGTGCCCTAAGTGCCACTGCAGAAAACATTTGGCAAATGAATGCAAATCTAAAACAGATGCTGCAGGACATCCCCTGTCACCCCATCAGGGAAACGGGAATCGGGGCCAGCCCCAGGCCCCTCGACCCTGACAGATCTTTGGGGCAGTCAGATTTGTACTCGGAAACAACAGTCCATTTCAGAACTCTGTTGAGCTACCTCAGGGAGCAGGACTGGACCTTGGTTCCACCACCCACACAGTATTGACCCCTGAGATGGGGCATACAAACATTGCCCATGGGTGTGTATGGTCCACTGCACACTGATACCTTTGGCCTGATAATTGGACGTAGTAGCTCTACCCTAAATGGCCTGCAAGTGTTTCCTGGAGTTGTGGACAATGACTATGAGGGAGAAATAAAGATTATGGTCTCTTCTTCAAACATAACCACTGTCTCCACTAACCAAAGAATTGCTCAATTGCTGCTACTCCCACTTTTGCATACTGGCAATTGAATTAAAAATGCTAATCGAGCTGGGCGTGGTGGCGCACGTCTTTAATCCAGCACTGGGGAGGCAGAGGTAGGTAGAGGTAGAGGATTGCCGTGAGTTCAAGGCCACCCTGAGACTAGATAGTGAATTCCAGGTCAGCCTGGACTAGAATGAGACCCTACCTCAAAAAACCAAAAAAAAAAAAAAAAAAAAAAAAGCTAATCGAGTTACCGGGAGTTTTGGCTCTTCTGATGCTTATTGGGTTCAAAAAGTTTCCCCTGCTAAGCCAATGTTAACTCTTTGGCTAGATGAAAAGAAATTCCAAGGCCTTTTAGACACTGGACCTGATGTCACAATTATTAGAAGGAAGGATTGGCCATCTCAATGGCTTCTGTCCTCCTCCTTAACTAATCTGAAAGGCATAGGCCAAAGCAGAAACCCAGATAAAAGCACCAAAATTTTAAAGTGGAGGGACTCTCAGGGAAACACTGGAACAATTCAATCTTTTGTAGTTACAGGCCTTCCCATAAACCTCTGGGGAAGGGATTTACTCTCTCAAATGGGCATAATAATGTGCAGCCCTAATGAGATGGTCACTCCCCAGATGCTCTCTCAAGGTTTCATACCTGGAAAGGGCTTAGGAAAAAATGAAACTGGTATCCCCCTTGCCATAGAGATTAAAAGTAATCAAGGAAGACAAGGCTTGGGAAATTTATTATAGAGGCTATTGACATTCCTATACCTCACACAGATCAAATTACATGGAAATCGGATGTTCCTGTGTGGGTTAGTCAATGGCCTCTGTGATGGTAAGTTTTGATGTCAACTTGACCTTTCAAGTAATCTTGGGTGGGTCTCTGAGGATGTTCACAGGAAGGCAGCCTCTCAGTAGAGGGAAGGATGTAAGGAAGCTCAGGAGAGCTAGAAGTAAACATCCTTTCCTGTGTGGGCAGTGCAGGAAGGAAATTCCAGAGGCTCAGGAAGCCATTGAGTCTGGAATAGAATTGCAAGACCCCACCCTAAGCCTATATAAATGGAAAAAAATTCTCTTTGCCCTCCTGCCTGTTTGCTGTGGTGTGTGGTGTTGGTGATGGGTTTTTCTCTCTGCTTGGACCTGTGAAAGAGGACCAGCCTCTTTCACTTTTATGGAACTTCCCCTGGATCTGTAGCTTGAATTGTTTCCTTCCATAAACTGTGCTTGGTTTGGAGATTCATCCCAGTGGTCTGTGGCTGACTGCGACAGCCTCTATCCAAAGAAAAATTAGAAATTTCCCACCAGTTAGTACAGGAACAATTAAAAGCGGGACATGTTATAGAAAGCAACTCGCTCTGGAACAGACACATTTTTGTTATCAAAAAGAAATCAGGTAATTGGAGATTGCTCCAAGACCTAAGGGCAGTTAACAAAACAATGGTTCTCATGGGATCCTTACAGCCTGGCCTTCCCTCCCAAGTTGCCATTTCTCTCAATTTCTACAAAATAATCATTGATCTCAAGGATTGTTTTTTTACTATCCCTCTACACCCTGCAGACCAGAAACGTTTTGCTTTTAGGTTACCATCCATTAAATTTATAGAACCAATGAAAAGGTATCAATGGAAGGTGCTGCCACAGGGAATGGCTAACAGCCCGACCCTGTGTCAAAAATTTGTCACCACAGTCATACAAAGTGTGCATAATAATTGGACAGACATGTACATTGTACATTTTATGGATGATATTCTTATTGTAGGAAAAGATGGACAACTGGTACTTAAATGTTTTAGTGAACTTGAAACCTTAAAAAATCAGGGGCTTCTTGGGGGCTGGAGAGATGGATCAGCGGTTAAGGCACTTGCCTCCAGTGCTTAATGCCCCGGGTTCAATTCCCCAGTACCCACATATGCCAGACCCACAAGGTGGTGGCCCTGGTGTATTCTCTCTCTCTCTCTCTCTCTCTCTCTCTCTCTCTCTCTCTCTCTCTGCTTGAAAATGAATAAATAAAAATCAGGGGCTTCAAATTGCTCCCGAAAAGGTGCAGCTACAAGACCCATATACCTATTTAGGCTTCAAGCTCTCAGGTAATAAAATTACTAACCAGCCGGGCGTGGTGGTGCACACCTTTAATCCCAGCACTCCGGAGACAGAGGTAGGAGGATTGCTGTGAGTTCAAGGCCACCCTGAGACTACATAGTGAATTCCAGGTCAGCCTGGACTAGAGCGAGACCCTACCTCAAAAACAAAAAACAAAAAAAAAAAAAAAATAAAATTACTAACCAAAAGATGGAACTTAGATTAAACACTCTAAAAACGCTTAATGATTTTCAAGTTACTAGGGTATATAAATTGGCTAAGGCCATATCTCAAACTAACAACAGGAGACCTAAAACCCCTATTTGACATTTTGCAGGGAAACCCTGATCCAAATTCCCCTAGACACCTTACTAAAGAAGGGCTCCTTGCTATAAAATTGGTAGAAGAACCCATCCAGTCACAATTTGTGACTGCTATTGATTATGCAAAACCATTGATGTTTATCATCTGCAAAACGGCTTTAACCCCTACTGCAGTCTTCTGACAGACTGCTTCAATCATGTGGGTTCATCTGCCTGCTTCTCCAGCCTGTGCAATTTATCCATATTATCAGGCAGTGGCAGAGCTTATTAGCTTAGGGAGGAACCATAGGAAATGATATTTCAGAAAAGAACCAGACATCATTATTCAACCCTATTCTAAAGAACAAATAGATTGGTTAATCTGTGTCTTAGAACATTGGCTCCTTGCTTGTGCTTCATATTCTGGATAATCATTTTCCCCCTAACAAACTTCTACATTTCGTTAATATGCATGAATTTGTTTTCCCCACATTAACATCTTTTCAGCCCATTCCCCATGCCCTTCTGGTATTTACTGATGGGTCATCCTCTGGCCTTGTGGCTTATGTTTATCTCAATAAAACCATCCAATTTAAAACCCAAGACAAATCAGCTCAAGTTACTGAACTTCAAGCTGTACTTGCAGTTTTCTCCGCTTTTCCAGACAAGCCTTTTAATTTATTTACTGACAGTGCTTATATAGCTTATTCTCTCCCCCTATTGGAAACTGTAGCCCAAATAAGGAGCATGTCTAGAGCAGCTTTGCTATTTAGATGATTACAGACATTTATTCATAAAAGAAAACACCCTTTTTATATTGGCCACCTATGGGCCCATTCTAACCTGTCTGGGCCTTTAGCTGAAGGAAATTGCGGAGCAGATTTGGCTACGCAACAAATATTTAATGTCACTGATCAGGATAAAATTTCTGCTGCTTTAAAGGCTCACCAACTTCACCACCTAAACACCCAGACCCTAAGCTAATGTTTCATATCTCCAGAGAATAGGCAAGACAAATTGTAAAACAATGCCCTTCCTATATCACCTTCTTGCCCATTCCTCACTTAGGAGTAAACCCCAGAGGCCTTATGACAAATGCCCTATGGCAGATAGATGTAACCCATATTCCCAATTTTGGAAATCTAAAATATGTTCATGTAATGGTTGATACTTACAGTGGATTTATCTTTGCTACACCACAAACTGGGGAAGCAGTATGTCATTGCTCATATTCTGGCTGCTATAGCAGTGTTTGGAATTCCAAAAAACATTAAAACGGATAATGGCCCAGGATACATTGGGTCTGTATTTACTGAGTTCTGTCAACAACTTAACATTAAGAAGAAAAAAAAAAAATTAAACACTCTACTGGAATTCCCTATAATCCACAAGGCCAAGGTATTGTAGAAAAGGCTCATTTATCTCTTAAAAATACTCTCCAGAAAATTAAAAAAGTGGAATGGTATCCTGTTAAAGACTCCCCCGTAACCTTTTGTCACACTCACTTATTTTAAATTTTTTGACCCTGGACAAAGACGGATGCTCTGCAGCAGAACGTTTCTGGCATACAGAAACTCACAAAGATTTTGCTATGGTCCTATGGAAGGATCCTTTAGAGAATAAATGGCATGGTCCAGACCCGGTCTTAATATGGGGCCGAGGATCTGTATGTGTATATTCAAAAGAGCTAGATGCTGCCAGGTGGCTCCCAGAGAGATTGGTAAAACAGATAGATAATCATAACATCTCCAGGGAAGAAGAAACTCCGGGAGAAGATCTTTTTTTCTCTCCTTTTACAGACATCATGAAAAATCCTCAGTGGACTTTCCTATGGATAATGTGCATTTGCTGCCCCCCATCAAAACAAGGTATTTTCTCTTCCAAACCTGCCAGCAGAAGGTATGTCTGCATACCTCAAATAGGTGTGACTGTAAGGCTCCTCCCCCATGCCAAGCTGGCTGAGCTGTTCATTACAAAGGCCCTGTAGACATGCTCAGATAATGGGAACTTTTAAGTTCCTAATAATAAGAAAAAACTAGATACAAAATGACTTAAGGTTAAAATTCTATGGATTTGATTTCTAGTCAATTTACAAAGCCTTTTTCTAAGTCCAGTGAGACAAAAGAATTGCTTTAGCTGTGATAAGGAAGTTGAGGCCCGAAATCACCTGGGGAGGATTATCTGGACTTCTCTGGAACCCATTGTAACCTGTGAGTTGCTAGGTGCTTGTAATTTACATGCCTAAATGTCATGTACACATGTCTTTGTAATTGGGACCTGGGTGTAAATTTAACCCCCCTCTCCTCTTGCTGCAAAGGCTTTGTCCGTTTGTTGCTGGATAGTTCTACAACAGATACTTGTGATCTATTTACAGAGCTGAGGCAGGAGGATGGCAAAAATGTTTACTGGACTAATAAAAATTTTCCTCCTTCTGGGTTATTCAAAGGCATTTTCCTGATTCTACAGTTTCAAATTTTAACTATGATACAGACTTTTGTTTTCCCAGGTTAACCTCGATCAGTTTTGAAAAATCTACCATGGGTAAATTCATATATATTCTAAGGTTTCAAAGGTAATATCATTCTCAGATGTGGTAAAAATGTTAAATATAGCTGTTTCAGAAATCATTATGTTTTGCCTATGCTGTCTCAAAATGTACAGCATAAAATTATTTATAGGAGATATTTTTTATCCATAGATTAAAGCCTATAAAAATGTGCTAATAAATGTTATATGGTTTGTCAGTTTTCTTAAACTACATTCATAAAGGTGCTACTTACAAAGAAATGCCTAATTCTTTTGATACTAGAATATTTTTTCCTTCTATTAGATAAAGGTTAAGTCAAATTGGTATGATTTCTCTGAATTCTAATAAGGATAAAAGACTAAGTTCTATAGACAAAATGCATTGGATGCCAATTTCCCTATAAAAGCCAATTACATGATAAAATATCTTTAAAAAAAAGGGCTGGAGAGATGGCTCAGCGGTTAAGGCACTTATCTCCAGTGCCTAAGGCTGCCGGTTCAATTCCCCAGTACCTACATAAGCCCGAGCCACAAGGTGGTGACCCTGGTGTGCTCTCCCTCTCTCTCTCTCTCTCTCTCTCTCTGCTTGAAATTGAATAGATAAAATATCTTTTTAAAAAAAGCCAATTACAGATATTAGTGCTCATGGACTTAAATATAGAAAAGGCAGATTTTAATGTGTTCAACTGGCTTTGACTTTAGGAGAGAGCTCCTCCTACTGCCAAATCCCAGAAACAGACATATTTCCCAATACTTCCTCATAAGCCAGACTGGCCCTCTGGTTTATGACGAATGTAGGAGAAATACACAAGGAGATTTATATCTTCTCTAGGGTGCTAAAGTCCATGACTGGGTAAACTGAGTCAAAGAGAAAAACATGAGGTTTCTTTTCTCATCTTTTGCTCAATGGTTAGAGACATTGTCTACTATAAATGCTGTATGTTTTCTGCTTAGGGGGAGAGAATACCACCTAGAAAGTGTTTTATTTATAAGCCTGTTATGACCAGGCTGTTCATTGGTTAGAGATACTTTTAAATGGTTGTAAAATTTCCAATTACAGATTTCTATACTATATAGTAATTGCTAAAGATTATTAGCAATTATCTAAAGATATTTGGTTGGTCTCCTTCAATAAAAAAATTAATTTTGGGTTTTTTCTAAAAGACTAGTCATAGCAAGCTTTTAATAAGGTGACCATCACAGGTCAACTTTAGTACTAAATGATTCTCTTGCCTAAGTTTTTGTTATTCAGAATACAACTGTTTTGTTTTGTTTTGTTTTTGCTTGTGACAGATCTACTCACTGCAGAACAAGGAGGAATTTGTCTGACCTTACAGGAACGCTGCTGCTTTTATGCAAATCTGGCATTGTCTGGGATAAGGTCAAGAATTTACAAGAAAGAAGAAGAAAGGATTTATACTCCAATCCCCTCTGGAGCGGTTTCAATGGAGTCTTGCCTTACCTACTTACCCTGCTAGGACCCTTAATTGGCTTATTAATCTTGCTATTGTTAGGTCAGGATTCAGGTAACACCCTGGCCCCCTCCCCCAGCCGGCCTCAGCTGGCCTCTAGGGAAGTTTTTATCTGGTTTTATCACTTTCCTTCCACTTTAGGAGCTAACCTGGAGCTCAGAGTCCTTTTCCTCCTATTAAAAACCCTTTCTTTGGGGCTGGAGAGATGGCTCAGCGGTTAAGGCACTTATCTCCAGTGCCTAAGGCCCCGGGTTCAATTCCCCAGGACCCACATAAGCCAGACCCACAAGGTGGTGACCCTGGTGCTCGCTTGCTCGCTCTCTCTCTCTCTCTCTCTCTCTCTCTCCTTAAAAATGAATAAATAAAATATTTAAAAAAACCCTTTCTTTTTCATCAAACTAATGACCTTCCTCTGTCTACAAATAGACACTATAAGATTCAGCTTACCCAGGTCCATATTCTTAAACTTGAAATGGCTGACGATGAAAATTCAGTCTACATAAATAAAACTGCTGCTGGACTGGTTAGCCAAAGACAGGTAAGAGAACCTTGCATTCTAAGCACAGCCTGGCCCGACCTAAGACAGGAGCCTCAGCATTCATTGCTGGGTCATCCAGAGACAGGTAAGGGAGGCATGAATGTTAAAGGATCAAGTCAACCTAAGACAGAGCAGGGATGATAGGGTCTCTGTATCCAAGACGGGGAAAACTTGTTTCCGGGGTTCCAACCTAAGACAGGCACAGTCCATCCTGCCATTTAAAAATATATAAGAAAGGGGGACCTGTGAAGAGCTGATTATTGTGCCTTAAACTGTATCAACACTGTTTTTTTTTAAAAAGGAGAAATTCTTTTTTTAATATTTTTTATTAGAGAGAGAGAGAGAGAGAGAGAGAGAGAGAGAGAGAGAGAGAGAATGAATGAATATGGGTGCATCAGGGCCTCCAAGCCACTGCGAATGAACTCCAGACACATGCGCCCTCTTGTGCATCTGGCTGTATATGGGCACTGGGGAATCGAACTCTAGTCCTTCTGTATTTCAGGCAAATGCCTTAATATCTAAGCCATCTCTTCAGCCCGCATCAACATTGTTTTGAAGGTCTCTGTCCTTCCCCCTACTAACCAATGCTAAGTTTGTATTTCTCTGCCAAACTTTCTCCCGCTTGCAGGTTTCCTCCTAGAGATCACATGACCCCTGCTGTGGCCAGGTTATCTAGCAACCTGGTTATGCTAATTCCTAAGTAACAGCCCATGCATCTCCTCCTGCGAGAGGATATTTAAGTGCTGCCTGTTCTGTAATAAACGGGTTTGATCGGAATACCATCTTGCTCCATCCTTTGCGTATCTTGTTCCTTTTTCATTCTCACCCCCTCTCCAGAGCTTTCATTGATTGACCCGCAGGCCGAGGCAAGCCATCTCCCCAGCCCAAGCTTTTTTTTTTTTTGAGGTCACTCTGTAGTTCCAGGCTGGCCTGGAATTCACAGCAATCCTCCTACCTCCTCCTCTTCCCAGATACTGAGATTCAAGGCATGTACCACCACATCTAGCTTTTTTTATTGTTGTTGTTTTTAAATAGGGTCTCACTCTAGCCCAAGCTAACCTAGAACTCACTCTATAGTCTCAGGCTGGCCTGAAACTCACAGGGATCCCCTCCTTTCTTTGCCTCTGTGTGTCAGGTTTTTCTCTAAGTAGGGTCTCACTCTATATAAGTGTATCACCATGCCTGCCTGGCAGGAAGGTTTTGAGGCCACCTTGAGTTACATAGCAAGACTGTTGAAGAGGAGGAAAAATTGGGCTTAGTGACACATGCTATAATCCAGGACTTTGGAACTAGGGGCAGGAGGATCATGAGTTCAAGACCATCCTTGGCCGCACAGTGATTTCAAGGCCAGCATGGACTACATTTTAAAATGGCGGGTGGGGGCAGGCATGGTGGCACACATCTTTATTCCAAGCACTTAGGTGGCAGAGGTAGAAAAATCACAGTGAGTTTGAGGCCAACCTGGGATTACAGAGTGGTCAGGTTAGCCTGAGCTAGAGTGAGACCCTACCTTGGGGAAGAGGGAAGAAGAAAGAAGGGAAGGGGAAAAAAGGGAAGTGAAGGAAAGAGAACAAAGGAAGAGGAGAAAGAAAAGGGAGAAGGGGGTATGCTGGAGAGATGAATCCGTAGTTAAAGACCCTTCTGGTAAAGCTTGACAGCCCTGGTTGATTCCCTAGTACCGCATAAATCCAGACACAGAAAGTGGCATATGTGTCTGGAGTTCATCTGAAGTGGCAGGAGGCACTAACATGTCTACGATTTCTCCCTTCCCCAAATAAATAAAAATAAATGAATGAAGCTGGGGGTGGTAGCACATGCCTTTAATCTCAACACTGGGAAGGCAAAGGTAGGTAGGAGGATTGCTGTGAGTTCAAGACCACCCTAAGTATATAGTGATCAGCCTGGCTAGAGCAAAACCCTACCTTGAAAAAACAAAAAGTTATACACACACACACATCTAATAGGGCTGGAGAGATGGCTCAGCAGTTAAAAGCACTTGCCTGCAAACCCTAACAATTCAGGTTCGATACCCTAATACCCATTTAAAGCCAGATACACATTGTGGTACATGCATTTGGAGTTCATTTGCAGAGGCAACAGGTCCTGGTGCCCTCTCTCTCTCTCTCTCTCTCTCTCTCTCTCTCTCTCTCTCCTTAGAAATAAAATTATTTAAAATAAATAAAAGTCAGGTATGGTGGTGCTGATATAAGAGGATCACACACAAAAAAAGAATAAATAAATTAATTTAAAAAAAAAAAGAGGATCACATTGAGTACCAGGCTAGCCTAGGCTACAGAGTAAGTTCTAAAACAGCCGGACTAGAGTGAGACCCTACCTTAAAAATGACAATAAATAAATTTTAAAAGACAAAGTTTTCTCTGTGGACTTTTGAAAGTTTTCTTGGTCTTGGTGGTAAATATTTTAATCCATTGAGTAGGGAATTAAAAAGAAAGATGTGCCAGGCATGATGTTGCATGTCTTTAAAACCAGCACTCGGGAGGCAGAGGTAGGAGTATTGCTGTGAGTTCAAGACCAGCCTGGGACCACAAAATAAATTCCAGGTCAAACTGGGATAGAGTGAGACCTTTGAAAAGCAAAAAAATAGAGAAAGGAGAAGAGAACAGAAAAGTTTACCAGGCATGGTGATGCAAGTCTTTAATCCCAGCACCAGCACTCAGGAGGCAGAGGTAAGAGGATCGCTGTGGAGCTAGAATTCCAGGTCAGCCTGGGCTAGAGTGAGACCCTTCCTTGAAAACAACAGAAAGAAGAAGAAAAGAAAGAGATAGAAAGAGGGAGAGAAAGATGGATGGATGTGGTGAAAATTGCAGGGAAGCAATTAGGAATTAACAATCAATTTAGATTTACCATTTGGCACATAACCCAGAACTTAGGTGACAGCTTTCTTTGGTGGTATCAAGTATTTTTTGCCGTCCTCCAATGTTTTCAAGGAGCACAGAGCTGAGAGTGGCCCTGGGATGGAGCACACTGCACGACTGGAATCCTCGCACTCACTGACTTTCTGTGGCCTTGGGCCAGGCACCCAGCCACAACCAGGTATCTCAACTGTACACACTGACGGAATGTCAGTCTTGGTTGACTCAGAGCCTCACCTATGAACTATTCCCATTCTAGAGTTTGGAATTCAGAATCAGTCAGGGGGCTCACAGCCACATGGATACAGTTGGGTCCTAGATGTAGTTCCTCGCTTCAGCTGAATCCTGAGCAGAGCTTCCATGTGGAGGGGTCTCCTTGCCTTCAGGACTGAGTAAGGCTTCAGCTCTCTTGTTTTCTGGGGCTACCTCTTCATTCCTCTATACTGTTAAAGTGAGGGGGAGGGCTGTTTCCAACTATGGAACCAGAAACTCAACATTATTTTTTGGTCTGGGGCACCTCATGAAGCACAGGCTTATTACTCAACCATTACCTGATGTCTGCTACTCACCAGACCAGGCTCTGTGCTAGCTGCAAGGGAAGACAGACACAAAGACTTTACAGTTCAATTGGGATATCTGCATTTACCTGGATCATTTTTTACTGATCACCTACCATACCTATTTATTATGTTATACTGTTCTTTTAAATATTTTTATTTATTTGCTAGCAGAGAAAGAAGAGAAACAAAATTGGTGTGCCAGGGCCTCTAGCTGCTGCATATGAACACCAGATGCATGTGACCACTTGGTGCATCTGGCTTTCCACGGGTACTAGGGAACCAAACTTGAGTCTCTCTCCAGCCCTACACATTTTTATTGGGAGACAGACTCTCTTGGGTATATATTCATTTACCTTTTACACACAAATCCCTCTTGGTTACCTTCCCTGTGTGCACTTTTTAAAAATATTTATTTAGCGTATGGTTGGGGCGGGAGAGAGAATGGGTATGTCAGGGCCTCCTATGAATGAACTCTAGACCCATGTACCAGTATATACATCTGGCTTTAGTTGAGTACTGAGGAATTGAACCTGGGTTGCCAGGCTTTGCAAGCAAGCAACTTTAACCATTTAGCCATCTCTACAGCCCCAGATGAGCACTTTTGATAAAGAAACTGGTCCCAGAAAACAACTTATTATATGAAAAAAAATTTTTAAAGGGCTGAAGAGATGGCTTAGCAGTTAAGGCGCATTATCTGCAATGCAGAAGGACCACAGTTTGATTCCCCAGTGCCCATATAAAGCCAGATGCACAAGAGGGCACATGTGTCTGGAGTTCATTTGCAGTGGCTGGAGGTCCTGGTGTCCCATTCTCTCTCTCTCTCTCTCTCTCTCTCTCTCTCTCTCTCTCTCTCTCTCTCTCTCTCAAATAAATAAATAAAATATTGAAAAAAATTAGGGCCAGGCATACCTGTCTGTATGATCCAGCAGCACTCCAAAGGCAGTTGCAAAGCTTGTCTAAACTATGTGGGAATTCAAGGCCCATGTGTGCTATATAGGAAGACACTGTCTTTAAAAAAACAGAGAGGGAAAGCAAGAGAAAGAGGGGGGAAAGCCAGGTGTGGTGGCATACACCCTAAATCCCAGCATTTGGGAGGCTGAGGTAGGAGGATCATTGTGAGTTCAAGGCCAGCCTGAGATTACATGGTGAATTCCAGGTCAGCCTGAGCTAGAGGCCCTACCTCGAAAAAAGAAAAGAAAAGGGTGCAAGCACACCCACTGTCCCTCAGGTTTAAAGACCAGAAGGTCCTTGGTTTTAGGTCATAGATTGGGAATAGTACCAAAGAGACACAGGCCTATATATGTTAGGGTCTTCAAATCATTCTACGTATGCAAAAGCAAGAGCCTTTAGTTCTTGAGACAGCAAACCAGCATGCAGGGGTCTACCCTCTAGCAAGAAGGCAGCCCTGAGTGGAGCTCAAGGGTCCTTTTAAAGCATAAAATCACAGAGTGGGAAATTTGAATTACATCATAGCATCTCATAGCAGATCATATCACATGGCAGGAAAAATCACAAGGCATTCTTGTAAAATGATGAGTGCAGCCAGTGGTGGGAACATACTATGCAAGGGTGATTGGTTAATTGAGGCTGATATGCTCTAAAGTGATTGGTTCCCTATTGCCTCATCTGCAAACTTTGGGGCATAGGTCTGTACATCCTTGATAAGATAGCCAGAAGGCTTGAACCCTGTGTTTACTTTTTTTTTTTTTTTTTTTTTTTTTTTTTTGCTTTTTCTAGGTAGGGTCTCCCTCTAGCCCAGGCTGACCTGGAATTCACTCTGTAGTCTCAGGCTGGCCTTGAACTCACGGTGATCCTACCTCTGCCTCCCAAGTGCTGGGATTAAAGGCGTGCACCGCTACACCCGGCTAAACCCTGTGTTTACTGATCTGCTTCCTCTGGTAGGATAACCTTTGGCTATGGAGGATAACCTCTGGTCATCTGCTGTTTGCCCTCAGTCATTGAATAACTAGGTAGAGGAAGAAATTCAGCACAGTGCCTGCTAACTTTTTATGGCCCCTCATTCCTTTCTATTTCATCTAAAGGGGGCCAACTTAGTTGCTGGGTGCAATAACACGGGCCAAGTGTGTTTCTACCTTTAGTGTTTCAAAAGAAAACTGGAAATATAGGTGATTTTGCATTATATTAATGGACTCTCTCCAGTTCATTTCTTAAAAAGAAATCTGACCAGTTGAAACCAGTTTCTGAGTGGCACTTGCAAGTGTGTGGTCTCCGCTTAGGGGGAAACCAAGAAAAATAGATCAGGAAAGTGTGGCTAGAGGCAAATTTCAAATGACCTTAAATGCCAAACTGAGGGCTTTAGATCCGAACTGGACAATGATTACACTTACAGCAAGGATTTGGGGACTCCTGTAATGAGGTGGCATGTGAGAAATAACCAGGACTGCAAGGTATTGCAGTGACGTAGTTTGTGAGATTGGGTCAAAAGATGAAAATACGGTAAGCAGAGAACAAGGGAAGTGGCTGAGGATGAAAGGTGAAAATGACAACGGATGTTCCAGATGGAGAATGAAAGCTTGTCCCCTTCACCTCCAAAAGAAAAAAAAAAAATCTTTCTCCTAAAACTGTCCAGGATCGTCTGGTCGACACCACGACGCAAACCAAGGCCATGGGTAAATAAATACCTGGGCACAGGCCTGGCGCGGGACCCGCCTGCCGCGAGACGCAGGCCGGGCGGGTGGCAGGCCCTACAGAGACCCGAGCGGCAACACCACCGGCTGGAGCCTCTGTCCTCGGGAACACGCAGGCCGCGGAACCTCGAAACGGCTCGGGCGACCGCGCAGCTCCAGCTGGAGTCGAAGACCCGCTCCAAGCACGCCGCTTCCGCCCGAGGCCGCTCTAGGAGCCGGGCGGCGTCTCGGTGGATGTAAACCACGCTCCGCCGGCCGCTCTAGGCGTCGGACGGTGTCTCGGTGGGTGTAATCCCCGCCCCTGCCGGCTGCTCTAGGCGCCGGGTGGCGTCTCGGTGGGAGTAATCCCCGCCCCAGAGGGCCGCTCTAGGCGCCAGACGGCGTCTCGGTGGGAGTAACCCGCGCTCCGCCGGTCGCCTGGCCACCGACTTTTCCCGGGGCGCGGCTGACCTGGATGCTGGGGCCTCGGGTTTTATATTCCCTATGAACCCGTGTTGCTAAACTCCCCAGGCGTTATAGGACCTCCCGAGTCTTTCCTCTTGTTTTCGTTTTGAGACGGGGTCTCACGTAACCCAAGCTGGCCTCGAGCTCCCTGTGTAGCCGAGAATCACCTTGATCCTTCTGCCTCCATCTCCACCTCCACCTTCACCTTTTGAGTGCCGGGATTACAGGCGTGCTTCATTATAACCCATATCATCACTTTCAGCCATGCCTGGAGGAAGCCGAATTGTCAGGTCAAAAGCGGGGCGGGGGGGGGGGGACGTCAGGGAGATGAAGGGGAGGAGATTCAGCTTTCAAAAAATGTTTGAAAATGTCATAATGGGGGCTGGAGAAATGGTTCCGTGGTTAAAGGCACTTGCTTGCAAAGTCAGCTGGCCCAGGTTTGATTCCCCAGTACCCACGTAAAGCCAGATGTACAAAGTGGTGCATGCATCTGGATGGAGTTCCTTTGCAGTAGCAGGAGGCCCTGGCACGCCTGTACTCCCTCTTTCTGCCTGCCTTCTTCTATCTCTCTCACAAATAAAATAAATATTGAGGGCTGGAGAGATGGCTTAGCAGTTAAGGTGTTTGCCTGCTAAGCAGGAGGACCCGAGTTCGATTCCCCAGCACCCACATAAAGTCAGATGCACACGGTGGCGCATGTGTCTGAAGTGAAGTTTGTAGTGGCTGGAGGCCCTGGTGTGCCAATGCGCTCTCTCTCTCTCTCTCTCTCTCTCTCTCTCTCTCTCATTCTCTCTCAATGAATAAATGAAATATTTTTTTTTAAAAAATATTGAAAATGCTATAATGAGGGTTGGAGAGATGGCTCAGCATTTAAAGGCACTTGCTTGCAAAGTCCTGATGGCCTAGGTTTGATTCCCCAGTACAAAGTGGCACTTGCATCTGGAGTCCCTTTGCAGTGACAAGAGGCCCTGCCTCCTCCTTCCCCACCCCCTGCTGCTTCCAATTAAATAATAAAATAAAGAAAATGCCATAATGGGGCTGGAGAGATGACTCAGCGGTGAAGGTGCTTGCATGCAAAGCCAAACATCCTGGGGTTCCATCTCCCAGTACCCACCTAAAGCAAGATGTACAAAGTGGTACATGCATCTGGTATTTGCAGCAGCTAGAGGTCCTGGCCTGCCCATTCTCTCTCTTTCTCACCCACTCCCTCTCCCTCTCTCTCTCTCCCTCTCTCTCTCTCCCTCTCTCTCTCTTTCTCTCTCTCTCTTTGTTTCTCTCTGCTTGCAAATAAAAATGTTTTTTAAAAATATTAAAAATTGGGCTGAAGAGATGGCTTAGTGGTTAAGGCATTTGCCTGCAATGCAGAAGGACCTGAGTTCGATTCCCCAGTGCCCATGTAAAGCCAGATGCACAAGAGGGCGCATGTGTCTGGAGTTCATTTGCAGTGGCTGGAGGCCTGGTTGTGCCCATTCTCTCTGTCTCTTTCTGTCTCTCTCTCTCTCTCAAATAAATAAATAAAATATTTAAAAAAATATTAAAAATAGGGCCAGGCATGGTGACACATGCCTTTAATCCCAGCACTTAGAAGGCAGAGGTAGAAGGATTGCTATTAGTTCAAGGCCACCCTGAGGCCACATAGTGAATTCAAGTTCAGCCTGGCCTGGAGCAAGACCCTGCCCAGGGGGCATGGGGGAAGAGAAAAAGATCTGGGCATGGTGGTGCATGTCTTTGACTTTAGCACTTTGGAGGTAGAAATAGGAGGATCATCACTGTGAGTTCAAGGCCAGCTTGGGCTAGAGTGAGACCCTGGGGTAGGGGAGCAGAATAACAAATAAAAAGGAGGCTGGAAGCAGGGCGTGGTGGCACACGCCTTTAATCCCAGCACTTGGGAGACAGAGGTAGGAGGATCTGTGAGTTCAAGGCCACCCTGAGACTACATCGTGAATTCCAGGTCAGCCTGGGCTAGAGTGAGACCTTACCTTGACAAAAACCAAAAGATGTGGACATTTTTATCATTTTGAGTTGTTTTGTTTTGGGGGGGGTTGAGGTAGAGTCTCACCATAGCCCAAACTGACCTGGTGATCCTCCTACTTCAGTTTACCGAGTGTTCTGGGATTAATGGTGTGCATGACCACACTTGATTAAGATGTGGACATTAAAAAAAATTCTGTCAGCGAGACAGACACCGATATCCAATACAACCCAAAGCAGAAGTACTGAGACCCTTAAGATGTCAACAATAAAGCAGACTTAAAACTCATCTACCATGACTCAGGGAAATGAGCAAAGAGGGGGCAGAAAGACTGTAAGAATATCCAGAGACATTACCCCCCTCAGTAACAACACACAAAGGGGGCGGGAGGAACCTTGCTGCCTCCTGTGCTATCCATAATCCCCTACCCCATAGATTAATCCAGTATGCCCACGGAGGAGGATACCCAGTGGACTGGGTCAGGGAGGAGGGAAATGGGGATACCAATACAATATTTGCTCATACAATGTATCTAGTTTTGGATAATAAAGATATCAATAATAAAAAATAAAATAACAGAAAAAATAAAATAAAAATAATAAAATAACAGGATTGCTATGAAAGTTTTAAAAATTCTGTTTGCGTGTGTGTGTGTGTGTGTGTGTGTGTGTGTGTGTGTGTGTGTGTGGGCACACCGGGCCTCTTGCCATTGCAAACAAGACTCAAAATACATGTGCTACTTTGTGAATTTGGCTTTGTGTGGTCCTAGGGAATCCAACCTGGACAGGTAGGCTTTACCAGTAAGTGAAGATGTGGATATTTTGAAGTCTGATCAGTGCAGCCTTATTTTTCTCCAAGGAGCCAGTGCAGATATTACTAATCTGATTCATACAAATAGTCTTGAGCTCTTAGCTTGATATTTTGTGATGTAGAGGGCGATGTTACTAAGATGAGTAATGTTTGAGAGTGTCTGTTTTTTTCCACATTATATACTAATATAATCATACCATTTATATTTGATAACCTGAGGTTAAAATGTTATGTCATGGTTTTTATTTACATCATGAAGCTTGCATTATAAACATCTGTAAGAAATTGAAAACTGACATGGGGGAAGGAAATCATAAGAAAGAATTATGTTTCCTTGAAGTGATTGATGTCCCTGAGCTGACTTGGATGAGTGAAATATACCAATACCCATTCCAAACTTCCTGACTCATCAAGGAAAGATAATTAATTCAACTGGAATTCTAAATTAGACCATTGTGACGTGATGAACGTTGACTGTCAGCTTGGTGGCATCCAGAATCACCTGGGACACAAACTCCTGAGTGTGTCTGTGAGAGAGTGTCTAGATTGGGTTCCTTGAAGTTGGAGACTCACCCTAACCATGGACAGCACCACTCCACAGAACAGAAAAGGAGAAAGTAAGCTGAGTGCTCTTACATCTCTCTTCCTCCTGGCTACAGATTGAAAGTGACAACTGCTTCATGTGCCTGCTGCCATGTCTTCCACCATGATGGATTGTACCTTCAAACTGTGAGCTAAAAATAAACCTTCCTTGGTCTGGAGAGATGGCTCAGCAATTAAGGTGCTTGCCTGCAAAGCATAACGACCTGGGTTCTAGTCCCTAGTACCCACGTAAAGCCAGATGCACAAAGTGGCACATACAGCTGGGATTTGTTTGCAGTGGTTAGAGGCCCTGGCGTGCCCATTCTCTCTCTCTCTCTCTCTCTCTCTCTCTCTCTCTCTCTCTCTCTCTCTCTCTCCATGCAAATAAATACATGATAATAAAATAAACCTTCCTTAAGTTGCTCATGTCAGGTATTTTGTCACAGCAACAGGAAAGTTGTCAAATAATTAATGAGCACAATAGGAAAAGGGCGAGGTGTGAAGCCTGCAGGGCTGCTTTACCTCACAGCTTACATTAGCAGGTGTCCTTGGCCAGTCACTTTCCACATCTCTGAACTTCAGAGGGCAACAATAGCCGCTTGTCAGGGCTAGGGCTGTAGCTTAGTAGCAGGTTGCTTCATAGAATGCATGAAAGCTCTGAGTTCCAGCAAAAGGAAGGAAGGGAGAGAGGGAGGGAGGGAGGAAAGGAGGAATGAAGAAAGGAAGTTTGAATTCACCTGTAATGCCAGTATCCAGGAGGTTAAATCAGGAGTGTCACGACTTCAAAGCCAGCCTGGGCTTCATAGAGAGTTCCAGACCAGCCTGGTCTATATAGTCTTAATTTTTTTTTTTTAAGAAAAGAGCCAGGTATGGTGGTGCACACCTTTAATCCCAGCACTCGGGAGGCAGAGGTAGGAGGATTGCTATGACTACATAGTGAATTCCAGGTCAGCCTGGGCTAGAGTGAGACCCTACCTCAAAAAAAAGTAGGGGGGGGAGAAGAAAGGGGGAAATAGGAAAAGGAAAGACAAGGCAGACTTCCTTCAAACCTAGTGGGCAGATTTCAAGGTTCCCCACTTATAAAATGGAATAAAACCTTCTCATCAGTCAGTGACTTTTAGGGCCCACAGGTTTCATCTTTGTGAATGGCCCCTAGATGAAGGCAAGGAGGAGGGACTGAGTAGCTAGCAATCTCAAAGGCTAAAAAGACCTAAGTGATGTGGGATTGGAGTCCTGGGAGAGGTTAGATGTCCATAAAAATGCAGGAGACCCCAGGTCAGTGAACCCCAACTTTGGGTCCTTGTCCCGGTTATCAAAGAATTGAAAATGTGGACTCAGAGAAAGGTACATTATGAATTATGAGATTTATTTTAGAGAGAGTTAGGAGAGAAAGCAAAGCAGGAAAGCCAAGACAAGAGAAATTCCTCCACCTTCTCAACCTGGCTAGGAGGCCAAGGAGATTCTCCTCACATAGGGAAAGAGTGAGCTCGGGCCCATTTATATGAATCAAGCATCAATTAGGATGAGCCTCATCACCAGTTTCAGGTGTGTAAGGGAGGGACCTGATGGTGGACTCCAGAGGCCAGCTCAGGAAGGGCCAGCCCACAGTGTGCTAAGTTAGGGGAAAGTTTTGAGAAAGCAGCAGGAAGCTGTCATTGGAGTTGACGCAGCCATCTTGGATGAGACTAGATGAGGTGTGGGTTCTAGTCCTGCCAGGGCAGGCAAGGTGGCACCCATGTTTTTGTGGGCCAATCCCAAACTAAGTGCTTACCAGAACAAATCTGTGGCACGAGTTAGAGCTAGTTTTTCCTTAGACTTTACTAACTAAAGGATGATCTGTTGGGACTGTTTAGGGATGGTAATTATAATAGTTTTAGACTGCAAGCTGGGCGTGGTGGTGCACACCTTCAGTCCCAAAACTCAAGCGGCAGAGGTAGGAAGATCGCCATGAGTTCAAGACCACCCTGAGACTACATAGTGAATTCCTGGCCATCCTGGGCTAGAGTGAGACCCTACCTCAAAAAACAGTCTGACCACTCAACTAATGGCTGTTATGCTCCCTACGCACACCACTGGGGCTTTGTTTGCCTGTCTCTGGTGAGCTGCTTCCAGCACTAAGGGACAGGACTGAAGGCATCGCCCTCTGCTTCACAAAACATGTGAGTGTGGTGGTACAAGCTCTCTGGAGGTTGAGGCAGGATTATGAATCCCAGGTCAGCCTGAGACACATTGTGAGTCTCAGTGAGAACGTGTCTCAGAAAGGTTAAAGTGCTTGCCTTGCAAGCTTGAAAACCATAGTTTAATCTCTAGAACCCACTTAAAAATGCAAGGTTTAGGGAGTCCATCTGTAATCCCAGTAGTGGGGAGATACAGACAGGTGAATCTTGTTTGGCAGTCAGTGACACCTCATTGGTGAGCTCCAGGCCAATGAGAGACCCTGTCTCAATGGAGGTGATGCTGCAGCTAGCAGGTGGGTTCTTGTCTGACAAGAATTATGAGGTGGGAAGACAGGTGTAGCAAGGTGGAAGTGAGAGTTTCTTGATGTAAAAGCTTCCTCATGGCTAATACTGAGCTGCAGGGTTTTTCTAGATGGCAGGAACATATTATTTAATCTATATATTCCTCTTTTTGGAAACCTCCTTTTGGAAACCAAGTGAGGTATAAATAAATAAACAACTGTAAAAAGTCCCCTCAGGGGGCTGGAAAGATGGACCAGCAGTTAAGGCACTTGCCTCCAGTGCCTAAGGCTCCTGGTTCAAATCCCCAGGATCCACATAAGCCAGACCCACAAGGTGGTGGCCCTGGTGCTCTCTCTCTCTCCTTCTCCTTCTCCCTCTCTCTTCTCTCTCTGTATCTCTCTGCTTGAAAATGAATAAAGAAAATGTTTTAAAAAAAGTTCCCTCAGCACTTCTATGGAACCCACTTTGTTATAGTCTCAATATCTGAACCCTTATAAAGATATAGGGAGAGGTCCCAACCAAGGACCACAGGAAAGGATTGGGTCTTTATTCCTTTATAATGTACCTCTCCTTCCCCCTCCTTGGATTGGTTTTCAGGAGTGCAGGCTCTGTTCCAGAGCTATTTCTGAGCTTTTGATTGGGTCCCCCACCTCGGTCCTTGTCCTGCTTTGGTCCATGAGGGCGTGGTAGGGTCTGCAACTGATATTATCTTGGGAAAATTAAAACCATGTCAGGGTGAATTGAGCCCTGGAGCTGGGGGCCTAGTGTCACCTTGCCAGCACCAAGTTGGGTCCCCCAAAACTAGGGCTACAGCCGGGCGTGGTGGCACACACCTTAGTCCCAGCACTCTGGAGGCAGAGGTAGGAGGATCGCCATGAGTTCAAGGCCACCCTGAGACTACATAGTGAATTCCAGGTCAGCCTGGGCTAGAGCGAGACCCTACCTCGAAAAAACAAAAAACAAAAAAAACCTCTAGGGCTACTGGTATCAGAGGTCGAGGGCATTCCCGAAGATATCTGATGTTGTCCTCTTATCTCCACACATATGCACGCACACACACACACACACATGCATATAGTCCATTATATATAGTCCATTATATAGTCCATATACATCCATATATGTGTGTGTGTGTGTGTACATATATAAATGAGGTCACACCAATAATTTTTTGGTTGGTCGGTTTTGGTTTTTCAAGGTAGGGTCTCTCTTTAGCCAAGGCTGACCTGGAATTCATTATGTAGTCTCAAGAATTTTTTTTTTTTTTTGGTTTTTTGAGGTAGGGTCTTGCTCTAGTCCAGGCTGACCTGGAATTCACTATATAGACTCAGGGTGGCCTTGAATGCACGGGCAATCCTCCTACCTCTGCCTCCCAAGTGCTGGGATTAAAGGTGTGTGCTACCATGCCCGGCAAGAAATTTTTTAAAAAATATTTTATTTATTCACTTTCAAGCAGAGAAATACAGAGAGAGAGAGAGAGAGAGAGAGAGAGAGAGAGAGAGAGAGAGAGAGAGAGAAAACCACCTTGTGGGAACTGGCATATGTGGGTACTGGGGAATTGAACCTGGGGCCTTAGGCACTAGAGGCAAGTGCCTTAACCGCTGAGCCTCTCCAGCCTCTCAAGAAATTTTTTAACCAATATTTCCCTAGCCTCTAGAGAGCTCTGTCACAATCCACTTTTAATTTAATCTTTTTTAAAATCTTTTAACAATTATATAGACAGAACTTTCTATGTTAGATGTTGTGTAACTCTGTTCTCTGGACACAACCTGGCCACTGCTGTCTTGAAATCAGCAGCTGTGATAACCCATATAAGACGCACAGATTGGGTCTCTTACTCTTCCCTCAAAGAAGGAGGTTGGAGAAGGGCATTAGACCCTCATCTAAGATTCCAACCACTCTCGCCCTCCTGTCCCAACTGCACAGTCTTGGGAAGCTGAATCCGGTAGAGGGATTCTAGTGATGTAGGTTTTCTGAGTCATAATCCAAGGGGCTTTTTGGACTATCTGAGTCACCCATGCTCCTGTGCCTCAATCAAACAGAGCTGGGGAAATGGCTCAGTGGGATAAATTTACATATGCATGAGGGCCTGAAAGGGTCTGAGACCACCTATGTTCAATTTCTCATCACTCACTTAAGCAGCTGGGCATGACCACACGGGTCTATAATCCCAGTCCTGTGGGGAGCAGAGACAAGGGCTAGTGAAAACTGCAATTTTGCATTCAGAAAGAGACTGTCTCAGAAAATATGAGAAAGAGTCATAGAGATGAACACCTCAGTCCTCTGTGTGTCTGTGAGTGAATCTGCACATGTATATGTATACATCATGTGCACATACACACCACATACTACACATGCAAAAAAGGCAAATAAATAATTTGAAAGCCTGGTGTGATGGTGCACACCTGTACTCCCTGCAATTGGGAGTTCAAGGTCATCCTTGGCAACATGAGACTCCATGCTCTCAAATGTCTTCCACCAAGATTTAGGGTAAGTCTGTGTCTTTTATAGGCTTTAGGGCAGGCAGTTTGACATCACCTTGGGCCTTTTACATTACTGGTGGGCTACAAGTTTCCTAGGCAAGGTAAAGAGGCCATTAAGACTGTCCCCGATTATTTAAAAGTTAAAGAAAGCCGGTCAGCTGTCCTTGGGGTGACTGCTTAACTCAAACTTATCTAGAGTTTATTACCTCCTGTTCTGGTGACTCCAGCCTGTCTGTGCCATTCAGAGCCCTGTCTTGTCATCAGTAGCTACCTTATAGTTCCCAGGAGCAGGGAGCTCTCCTGCAATCTCCCTGGCTGTTGAACCTCTGTTTCCCCTGACTGCTCAGGGAGAGGGACTTAGAGAAGCTATTTTGATTGGGGTCCCCCCCCACAGAAAGATCCTGAAGGCAGGATTTTATGGAGATGTAAGAAGTCTTTAGGAGCCACTGCAAGTTTGTGTGTGTGTGTGTGTGTGTGTGTGTGTGTGTGTGTGTGTGTGTGGTGCAGTGTATTGTGTGCCCATGGGGACTGGGTTTATAGACGTTTGTGACCATGCCAAGCTTTTACTGCGGGTTCTTGGGAGTAGAAGGGGAGAGGTCTCAGGTCCTGCCAGGCCTTCAAGCAGCAAGCAATCTTAACTGCTGAGATGTCTTCCCCAACCCCCTTTTTTACTTTTTAAAGATATTTTAGAGCAGAGAGGGAGACAGAGAGTATGGGTGCACCAGATCCTCTTGCCACGCATGTGCCACTTTGTGGGTACTGGGGAATTGAACCCAGACCAACAGGCTTTGCAAGCAAGTCATCAGTGAATCATCAGTGGTTAAAGTCCCCCATCTCCCCTCTTTTTTTTATACAAGTTCTTGCTGTGAAGCCTTGGCTGGCTTTGAACATGTGTTTCTCCTTCCTCTCATCTCCAGGATTACAGGTGTGCACCACCAGCCCAACTGCACTGTAGGATCTTGAGGAACAGAGTGCCTGCCTAGAACCTATGATGTTCTGAGATAGAAGGACCTCTGTGCCCTCAAAACCAGTTTTTAGCTGGGCGTGGTGGCACACGCCTTTAATCCCAGCACTCAGGAGGCAGATGTAGGAGGATTGCCGTGAGTTCAAGGTCACCCTGAGACTACATAGTGAATTCCAGGTCAGCCTGGGCTAGAGCAAGACCCTACCTTGAGAAACAAATAACAAAAACAAACAAACAAACAAACAAACAAACAGTTTTTGTCTCACATTTCAGCATTACATCTGATTCTAGCAATTTGTTCTATGTGTGTGTGTGGTCAGCATTATATCCTGAAAGGCAGCCCCATCATCCCCCAGGGACATACACATTTCCAGGAGAGGAACACCTCTCCTTTCCTATGGCTGCACTAGGCAGAAATCCTGGTAGCAAAGAGCATCTGTCCATTGCAGCTTCAGCCTTTGAACTTTTTGTCTAGCCTTTCTCGAGGGCCTCTTGCCACTACAAACACACTCCAAATGCACAGACCCCTTTGTGTATCTGGCTTCATGTGCATACTGGGGAATGAACCCAGGTCATTAGTCTTTGCAGGCAAGATCCTTTAACCACTGAGCCATCTCCTCAGCCCCCAAAACAAATTCTTGTCACATGCTCAGACTTAAGGGTTGGGTTCACAGTAGGAGTGACAGGGACTGGGACACCAGGAAACTTAGTGGCTTTATAATGAAGGAAACTGCTGCCCAGTTATAGCCAGTTTGTCACTTTGTGACATTTAAGGTGTGTTGTCACATCTTTGGATTTTCTAAGCAAGCAGGAAATTCAGTTCTTTATATAGATCGTACTTAAAAAAATTTGTGTGTGTGTGTGTGTGTGTGTGTGTGTGTGTGTGTGTGTGTGTGTGCTTGAGAAAGAATGGATATACCAAGGCCTCTTGCTGCTACAAATGAATCAAGACACATGTGCCACTTTGTGCAGTTTGCTTTACTGGGGAATTGAACCTGTACTGGCAGGTTTTGCAAGCAAGCACATTTAGCCACTGAGACATCTTTCCAGAACCCGGCCCCCTTTTAAAATTATCTTTTATCTATTTGCAAGCAGAGAGAATAGAAGAGACCAAAAGAATGGCATGCCAGGGCTTCCAGCTGGTGCAAATAAACACCAGATGTATGCACCACTTTGTGCATCTGGCTTTACATGGGTACTGGAGACTCAAACCCTGGTCATTAGGCTTTTCAGGCAAGCGCCTTACCCACTGAGCCACCTCAGCCCCCACAGATCCCATTTTAAAAAGGTATTTTATTTATTTGAGAGAGAAGGAAGGAAGGAGGGAGGGAGGGAGGGAGGGAGAGAGAGAGAGAGAGAGAGAGAGAGAGAGAGAGAGAGAGAGAGAGAGAGAATAGGTTCCTACCACTGCAAACAAACTCCAGACACGTGTACCGCTTTGTCTGGCTTTATGTAGGTACTGGGGAATCGAACCCGGGCAGTCAGGTTTTTCAAGCGAGGGCCTTCAACCACTGCCCCCTCCCTTTTTTTCAGACAGTGTTTTGCTATGTTGCCCAGGCTGATCTCAAATTTTGCACTCAAGTGATCAGCCTGCCTCTGCCTCTCATTTGCTGGGAGGTGCATGTTACTATCTTGGCTTTTATGTAGAGCAGGTAGGCCTCAAACTTGCTAAGATCTTCCTGCCTCTGCTTCCCAAGTGCTCCTATTAGCTGCATACACCGCGTCCTAATTCCTTGGTTTTTGAAGGTCTGCGAAATTGTGAACTGGGTGCCCCTTGGGATGCTGGGAGTGCTACTTGCCCTCCTTGTGCAAGAACCACCAGTGGTTTTTCTGATGCGACTCAGGGCCTCAGTTTACTCCGGTAAGGAGAACTGATAGGGGAAAGACTGTCAGGGAGTACAAACTGGCCTTGTCTGACCCATCAACCAACCCCAACTCACAATGCCACGACTTACTTCATTCGCGCCTTCTTCAGCCAGTATTAAACTCCCTCCCTGATCTGCCCCCCCCCGCAGCCCCCAGCCTCTCACCCCAACCCAGGCATACCAGCCCCGTCCTAGGGTGAGTCCAAACAAAGGCGGCCCCCGGGGACCTGCCGTCGCCAAGCCTGAGATAGGGTTTGATTGTCACGGCTGACGGAGCCCCTGGAGATGGAGCCCGACCAGAAATCAGGAGCTCCACGCTGGCCCCTGGGCGCCCCCAGAGGCTGGCTTTGCGGGGCCCTGCTGGCTACAGGGCGAGGGGTGTCCTCCGAGCCACCTCCTAGCTCCGCGGCTCCCCCCTCCCCCCCAGGCTGTGGGAAGCAAAGGGTTAAATCCCATAGAGCTGATGCTCTGACTCCAGGCTAGAGGGGCCCGGGAAGCTGGGGTCACTTCCTGCTCCGTCCCAGTCACCCTGAACTGGTCCCCGGGTCCTCAGCCTGCAGTCACCCCTAGAGAAGGACCCTAGAGTCCCGGCGCGCAGCCCGCCCCCCGAGGCCGGGCGTTTAAGGGGTTAAGTCCCCTGGGGCTGGCTCCAGCTTTCCGGCTTTTCCAGACCCCAGAGCCGTGAGTGGGGGACTCCTGGGTTCCCGGGGTGGCCTGGAGGCCCGGGACAGCCGCCCGCCGGGGAACAATAGGGCCGGGGAAGCGGCGAGCGGCGCCTGGGCCCTCGGCCCTCGCCCCCGTGCGCCGGGCCGGGCTGGGCCGGGGGCGCGAGGCCGGAGGATTCTGGGAGCCGCGGAGGGTCTTGCGTGGGGGAGGGGAGGGCGTGGGCATTCTGGGAAGAGGGAACCCGGCGGGGCCGGGCCGGGGCGGCGGGCGCCGTAAGCTGCAGCTCTGGAAGGAGTCGGGTGCCAGGGGAGGGGGCGGGGAAGGGGTCAGGGAGGGTTTAAAAGCCAGAAAGAGGGTCGCTGCTCAGGGCAGGGGAAGCTCAAGTTTGGGGTCCAGCCTGTCGCGGGGTAGGTAGGGGTGGGGGTGGTCCCGCTGACCTCCTCGTCAGGGTCACCCTGGGCTGCCCGCATCTCTGCGGGGAGCACCTTTCTCCTGCCCTCCCTCCTGCTCTCTCCTCTGGCCTGGGGGTCGGTCCTGTGAGCCAGGGCAGGTGGATTTAGGCCAGGGCCGGCCCCCAGCAGTTCTTGCCTCCCTCAGTCTCCCTACTTAGATATTCTTTGCGGCCTTGCCATTAGCCTTCTATTCTGACCCCCCGAGTTTGAGTATAGAAGCTCTTACCTGTCTCCATCCAGTAAGCACAGCAGAGCACCTTTCACCCCTCTGGGGAGGCACCTATACAGCCAGGCTCTGCTCCTTCCCCCCCCCCCAAGACACAGGTTGAAGAGCATTCTCTGGGCCTGGGGGCTACAGAGATGAAAAACCTATTCTTCCTAATTCTAATTTCATCAGCTGACTTTTGCTTCACCTGTGTTACTTCTCAACTGTCTCCTCATGAGTCCCTGCTGTGTCCCCTTTGTACCAATGCCCTTGCGCACAACTGTACCCATCCACACTGCCACCCAGAGCCCAAACCATTTCCAGGGATTCTCTTGAATGTGAGAAGTACTCTTCCTGGCACTTTGCTCCTGTGGCCTTGTTCCCTCATCCTGGAATCATCTTGCCATTTTGAGAGTGACAACTGACTGTGTTTTCCTTAGGAACTTGGTTCCTTTTCTGCAGTCCGTTTGCAAGCTGATTTTAAAGGCATTGAACCAAACTCGTTTTCCTGGAGTAAGGGGCATGCAGAAAAATATTGACTGGACACTTGTTATGTTTTATCTTTACCTGTTTTGCTTTAGGCATGCACTAGAGCATCAACAAAACTGGACAAAGAACAGAAGGGCCCCGAGGTGGGACTGGTAATGGAAGGCTGAGGTGGTCAGGATTGTCTGGAGCTCATAGACCCAGACTTCCAGCCTAGTTACTGGGATTGATCCCTCTTTATAGCCGTGAAAACTCTCCAGCCCATTCTTATGGCCAGCAGACTGTCCGAGCTTTCCTACATACAGTCTCCTGCCAGCAGCCCATAAGTGTGAGTCTCATTACTGTCAAGGTCACCTCATGCTTCAGACACATGGGCAAGCCAAACACAGTGCCCTGCATTTGTGGTCTTAGATCTGCTACTTCCCAGCCTGGGGCTTTGGAGAAATCTCCCCCAGTGTTGATTTACTAACCTATAAAATGGACAACCTGATCCCTAAGTTTCCCCACAGGGTGAGAGAAATGAGGACACCTGGCAGATAACATGTCCTTCCAGGTGTTTACACACTCAATCACTCCCTTTTCTTGCCTTTTTAAATTTTTTTAAAAAAATTTAATTCTTTGCTTTGATACATACAGGGTCTCATGTAGACCAGGCTGGCCTTGAATTACCTATGTAGCTAAGGCTGACCTTAAACTCCTGATCTCTAACTAACACTTCCCAAGTACTAGCTGGGCTTCCTTTTTCCTTTCCTATAGGAGTCCCTCTCTTTACAGCTCCCCTCCCCCATGTCTGGGCTGACCCTCTTTCTGCCTCCGGATAATGGCAAAGTGCTGTAGTCCTTTTGAAAAGCTCCTGTCCACTGAGAAACTGGGTGGTTTCTTTTTAACCCTTTAAGTGTCAGTCTCAGTTCTTTGGGGCTCATAAGGGAAAAGTTTATTGGTCTCAATTAGCAGCCCCATTAAGGAGGAAAATTGGAGTCTTAATGAGCTTCCTCTAATTCACAAAATAACAGGTTTCCAGGCCTCTGGGCATCCAATGTGTAGGAGAACAACCTCCCTCCCCTGTGAGTGTCAGATCCTTACTTAGCCCCCAGTCTGGGTACACAGGGTTATGACTGATGAGTTTTTAATTGCACTCTTTAAATTTACTGTCTTGCTTCATTGAGATCTTAAGATCTGGAGCAGGAATTGGGCCTCTGGGGCAAAGGGGGGCTCTGTGAGAACTGGTGCCCAGAAAGAATAAGGTGGCAGAACACTGAAATATGTTTACTTGAGTAGGTTTCCAGGAGAGCAAAGTACAAAACCAGCTCCCACTGTATGCCCATCTCTTTCCCTACCAAGGTCCCTGGAACCTTCGCAGTTCGGAGCTCTGGGATGGAGCCTGAGACAGTGCTGTGGGGACCAGATCTACAGGGTCCTGAAGAGAGCCTGAATGATGATCACAGAGGTGAGGGGTATACAAAGGGACTGTGGTCTTCAAAAAACAGTGCATCCAGTTCAGGGAGGGACCCAAACTCTAGGGGAAATACAGGGGAGGGAAGAGAGACCAGACCCCATGTTCCGAAAGGAGATGGGGGCTGGAGACGCCCTTTCTGTCTGTAGGTGCTGAGAGTGGGAATGAAGAGGAGAGCCCCTCTCGGGAAAGTTCTGGGGAGGAGATCATCATGGGAGATCCAGCTCAGAGTCCAGAATCCAAGGACCCACCAGAGATGCCCCTACAGAGCCCTTCCCAGGACGTCTCCACCCCCCAAGACTCCCTAGCCCCACAGGGTCCCTCGAGCCCCTTGGACCATCAGACCCCTCTGGACCCTCCAGCCTCTGAGGTAGTCTCTCCACCTGAGTGGACCAAAGCCTGTGAGACCAATTGGCAATGGGGGACTCTGACCACCTGGAACAGCCCCCCAGTGATTACTGCCAGTGAGCCCAGCCTGCGGGAGCTGGTTCAGGGTCGCCCGTCTGGGGCTGAGAAGCCGTACATCTGCAACGAGTGCGGCAAGAGCTTCAGCCAGTGGTCCAAGCTGCTGCGGCACCAGCGCATCCACACTGGTGAGCGGCCCAACACGTGCTCGGAGTGCGGCAAGAGCTTCACACAGAGCTCGCACCTGGTGCAGCACCAGCGCACACACACCGGTGAGAAGCCCTACAAGTGCCCCGACTGTGGCAAGTGCTTCAGCTGGAGCTCCAACCTGGTGCAGCACCAGCGTACGCACACGGGCGAGAAACCGTACAAGTGCACTGAGTGTGAGAAGGCCTTCACGCAGAGCACCAACCTCATCAAGCACCAGCGTTCGCACACAGGCGAGAAGCCCTACAAGTGCGGCGAGTGCCGCCGGGCCTTCTACCGCAGCTCGGACCTCATTCAGCACCAAGCCACGCACACTGGCGAGAAGCCCTACAAATGCCCCGAGTGTGGCAAGCGCTTTGGCCAGAACCACAACCTGCTCAAGCACCAGAAGATCCACGCCGGGGAGAAGCCATACCGCTGCACCGAGTGCGGCAAGAGCTTCATCCAGAGCTCGGAGCTGACGCAGCACCAGCGCACGCACACCGGGGAGAAGCCCTACGAGTGCCTGGAGTGCGGGAAGAGCTTTGGGCACAGCTCCACGCTCATCAAGCACCAGCGGACCCACCTGCGTGAGGACCCCTTCAAGTGCCCCGTCTGTGGCAAGACCTTCACACTGAGCGCCACCCTGCTGCGCCACCAGCGCACGCACACCGGTGAGAGGCCCTACAAGTGCCCGGAGTGCGGCAAGAGCTTCAGTGTCAGCTCAAACCTCATCAACCACCAGCGCATCCACCGCGGCGAGCGGCCCTACATCTGCGCAGACTGCGGCAAGAGCTTCATCATGAGCTCCACTCTCATTCGCCACCAGCGCATCCACACTGGCGAGAAGCCCTACAAGTGCTCCGACTGCGGCAAGAGCTTCATCCGCAGCTCCCACCTCATCCAGCACCGCCGCACACACACGGGCGAGAAGCCCTACAAGTGCCCCGAGTGCGGCAAGAGCTTCAGCCAGAGCTCCAACCTCATCACGCACGTCCGCACGCACATGGACGAGAACCTCTTCGTGTGCTCCGACTGTGGCAAGGCCTTCCTGGAGGCTCACGAATTAGAGCAGCACCGTGTGATCCATGAGAGGGGCAAGACCCCGGCCCGGAGAGCTCAGAATGACACCCTGTTGGGGCTCGGGGATCCCGCCCTGCCACCACCGGGAGCCAAGCCCCACAAGTGTCTGGTCTGTGGGAAGGGCTTCAACGACGAGGGGATCTTCATGCAGCATCAGCGGATCCATATTGGAGAAAACCCCTACAAAAACTCAGATGGTCTCATAGCACAGTCAGCCCCCAAACCGCCCCAGTTCCGCTCCCCAAGGCTCCCTTTTGGAGGGAATTCCTATGCAGGTGCTGCAGATGTTAGAGCTGACTCCCCGGGACAGCCCTTGAAAATGACAGAGGGTCAGGAGGGCTTCAGCCAGAGACTGGGACTGCTCTCCAAGTCCTATATTTGTTCCCACTGTGGGGAAAGCTTCCAGGATCGGGCTGTGCTCCTCCAACATCAGCTCACCCATGGCAACGAAAAGCCCTTTCTTTTTCCCGAGTACAGGACTGGCCTTGGGGAAGGGGCAGGGCCCAGTCCCTTCCTAAGTGGAAAGCCCTTTAAATGCCCTGAATGCAGAAAAAGCTTTGGCCTCAGCTCTGAGCTGCTGCAGCACCAGAAAGTCCACAGGAGTGGGAAGGCCCAGAAGTCCCAGAAGGGACCTGGTCCGGAGCTGGGGAAGAGCTCCTCTGTCCTGCTAGAGCATCTCAGGAGCCCCCTGGGTGCTAAACCTTACAGCTGCTCCGACTGTGGGACTTCCTTCCTCGACCGACAGGCCCTTGTTCGGCACCAGGAAACCCATACCCAAGAAAAGGCCCCCACACCGGAGGACCCCCTGCCAGAGCCAGCTACCCAGGCCACAAACCAGGAAGGTGAGATAGAGGCCTCCACCCCAACAAAGAGCAGCAGCCCTAGGGAGGAGGAAAACGCCAAAACCCTCGTAGAGGAAAAACCCTATTTGTGCCCTGAGTGTGGAGACAGCTTCACAGAAGTTGCAGCTCTCCTCCTCCATAGGAGCTGCCACCCAAGTGCGTCTCTGTAAAATAGGTCTAGAGTCTAGGGCCTCACTCTCCTGAGGGGAACACTAGATACCCAAAAAATCATGTGGGGAAAGGAGGACAGCCCTATCAGATTGTAGAAATAGAGGGTAAGGAACCCTGGGAAAAGTAGTGTTTTTACATCAGTGATGAGAAAACTTATACAATTGTTGGTGGGAACCACTTATAAGGCAGTAGAGAAAAACTGGGCTAGAAGCCCTATAAATATGTAGGAAAAAAAAAGTCCTTTAAGTCTGTAGCAGAAAAAAAAGTCTATAAACCATAGTGGATAAAAGCCCTATTGTAGGAAGAGGTTCAAATATGTCTCTAGACAACCCCTTAAAACTGTTAATCAAACTTCTTATCAGAATCCCGGAGGACTGGGGAGGAACAGGGACTACATACAGCATGGCACTGACTTGGGAGGGTGGCCCTCAGATAGTGCACAAAACACCTCCCATCCTCTTTCTACTGTCCTCATGGGGACATGAGAGGTATCTTCTCCCAGTAACCTTGGACAGCTACAGTGAAGAAAATGCTTAGCTGGGGAATAGTGGAGAAAGGGGGTATAACTGGAAAAGGAAGAAAAATAGGGGAAAATAAGTGACAAGGTGCTTTTGAACCCACAGAGGTGATAAGACTAGGGAAAATACAGTTCATTGCAGTGGTGCATTCTTTGGGGTGCAAAGCCAATCTTGGGCAAATTATGTGTTCCAGGTGAAGGAGAACCATGCAGTCCCATATCAATGAGTCCAAAAGTGAGAAGAAAAAAACGTGTCAAGCAATTTTAAAGGCTGGAGTTTGGGGTGCACAAAAAAATCTCTAGTGTACGAGTATTGAGAAACCACCTAGAAAATTAGGGAGAATTTCCTTTTGATTGTTTGGAGGGATGTAGACCAAGATGAAAAAACTGCACGTGGATCCCAGCAAACTCCTGGCCAGTTTCTTCCCTATGGGGAGCTTGCTAAACTTCAAGTACAAGCAGATCCCAGCTCAGGCCACGAGGCTCTCCTGAGCCAGGCAGGACCACTCTCCCCAGCCCAGCTGGAGACATCTAATCGGAGAGGCTTCTGGGTTTGCAGGGGCCCTCTACCACATTCTCAGGTCTCACAGGTTTTTTCCCCCCGAAACCCAACTGCCACAGTCTTACTGCAGTGGTAGCCCATTTCCTCAAATTCGGTCCTCAGTGGAAAGAACCACTTGCTGCTAGTCAACCTCCAAAGAATAAATTCCTTCAGAGATTCAAGGTTTGTATGTGATTGTCTTCCCAGAGCCATCTCTGGGTTCTCAGTGGTGACAAAGGATGGCAAGACAACAGCATAGACAGTGTTGATGAACCAGCGGCCTGACTTGAAACCTCAGCCTGTCATGTGAGCAGGCACAAGGCTACCTGCAGGATGAGCCAGTCCACACATGGTGGGTGTTCTGACATCATGCAAACTGGACTAGAGTCCCTGAAGAGGCAATGGAAACCTCACCACCTTCTCACTCTGGTACCTGGAAGCCCTGAGATGGGGGTGATCCAACCTGATCTTAGCCAGAAACCTTTGGAGGGAAATAGAAGAATGAGAAATGCACCCCTGCCAGGCCCATCTCCTCAGACACCACACACTTCATAAACCCAGCCAAACTTGCTCACATGACTGGGGCTGTGTGACAGGGAGAGATGGTTGTCCTATTTAAAAAAAAAAACTCTCGAGAGAAATATTTGCAACAAAGATGTCCCCCAACCCTGGAGACCCTTAAATGGGGAGGACTCTGTTCAGTGCTGGGTTGAAAAGGAAGTGTTCTCCAGCCCAGTGCTGGCACCAGCGACACACGTTCTGGAGTTAGCAGGCCTGAGATGCCAGGTGAGGTGGCTCTTCAGGAGTCGTGTCCTCAGAAAGGGGTGGCTTGGATTCCTACAATGCAGAGGAAGAGACCTCTAATTCTATTACTTAAAAGTTCCAAAGGTGGAAGCCCATCACCCTTCATCTATCCCGCTCCCCAAAGGGATGACTCAGAGGAATCTTAAGTCTAGAACATTGTGGGAGAAAAAGGCCTGCTGGGGAGAGGGGAAAGGCAGGCTTTATGTGATTGTGGGGAGAGCCTTGTTGACTTCTTCAGAAAGCCCCAAGTGCCAGGTAGGAGAGCACCATGGGGAGGGACCTGCCTGCACACTGACATTGTTGACAAAGGGGGGCCCTGTAAATGGAAAGGAAGTGGCTCCTCCAAGTTGACTTGTCTCTAAGATAGTAGCAAAAACTAAATTTAGAAAAAACTCTTGTAAAGCTAGAAGCTGAGTCCCTGGGATATGTAGATCTGAGAGTCTGTCCCTAGAAGAGTGATGGGGTGCAGCCTCTGGGACTCAGAGGCCAGTCTAAGGGGAGCTGGTCAGTGTAGTCATGGGATATAGCATACATAGTAGGATGCTCGCATGTTGTGGGGACAGGTCTTGACTCCTGTACTGAACGAACCATGTGGACACTGGTGGAGTCTTGGAACTTCCTAGTTGGAAAGGGGCAGAGATCTCTGGGTGTGGCCTGTTCTCTTGGCCCACATCTCTCAAAGAGCCCAGCTACTTTGGAGGAATTCCGTGGCAGAGTCGAGTCCCTCTGAGCAGCTCAGGAAAAGGCCCACCAGAACTTTTAGAAGGCATAATGTAACCACGCTGCTCCCTGTCAGCCAGCCCCAGAGCTCTCAGGAAGTGTTCCCTCCCCCCCAACCAGGAGAATCTCAACAGCCTTGGGCTTTGGTGCTAGAATAAGGAAGGGGAGCAACTGATCTGTGTTTAGGATACAATTTGAAATGGATGTGGATGTGGAGGTCAGGTGATAACTCTTGAAGACCTGGGCATGAATTCTGGATGGGGAAGGGAAACTATCACAACTAAGAGGTGGGCAACTCCCAGATTCCCCCATAAAAGTCCATTCACCTGATGTTCCTGTGGAGTAAAGGGAAGCCCCACATTTGAGTGTTGTGTGTCAATAACAGTGTTATGTCACTGGTGGTCATGTTGATTAGTTGAAGAGAATAAAGGGAATAAGACTTCCCAAGTGTTTGTCTTCTAATTCAGCAAGGTCAGAGACCTTGTCTTCTCTCAGAACCAGAGTCCATAAAGGCATCAAGGGTTCAGTACACTCCCAGCCGCACTCCTTTCTTGGGGGGCCTAGTGCTGCCTGCCCAGTGTTTGTGGAAGGGTAAGGGGGTTGTGGAATTTTAAGATCCACACCTTGTTAAGCTAACTGTTGGGTGCCTGCCTGGTGGTTCTAACCCTGGCAAGCTCAGGTCCAGCTTTGCAGCACCTGCAGAGGCTTCTCTGACAATACCCATAACCTTCTCGATGTGCTTCTGGAAAATGCCCATGACCTAATCCCAGGAGCTGGCAGCCACTGCTCCTGATTCCCTTGGGTCTGGCTCAGCTCCTATTGAGGAGAGGTGGGTGGAACCCTAGTTTGTCATTCCATTCCCTGGACATTAGCCCTCACCATGGGAGAGAACTGGAAAGAGGAGGGACAGCAGAGTTGCCCAAGCATTGTGGGAAGCCAGCATAACTTGGAGGCCTATAAAGCAACTCCATGCCAGCCAAGCCTTTTCTCCTTCATGGCTGTGCCTGCTAGGCCTGGTTCACACTCTCTACTGGGGCTGCTTCTAGGAGTTCTCTATTTCAGGCTAGCTTTGTACTGTTTCCTGACCCTGAGCACTGGCCCGGTTGGCTGCCTGACTCATGTCTGCTCGGGACCCTTGTCCTAGACAGGAAGGTGTATCCCCACCTTTCTGAGCCTCTGACCCACATAGCAGGGGCAGGCTCTAATTTCCCTTTCTGCTCCTGGAATGAGGGAGGGGAAAGGACTTGCCTTTTAGTCCCCAATCCTGGGACAGTGAAGTGGATCAAGACTAGTCTCAGTGTAGAAAAAGCCCTCAGTAGAGCAAGGAAACTCCAGGGAGAGGGCAGGCACCAGAACATAGTGACTGATCATTCAGTGGCTTAGCGAAGGGGGGGGCTGTGGACGCAGACATCATGTAGGCCACAACAGCGGGCTGGGTGACACTGGAGGCTGTGAACCGAGGGATGAGTGTCAAGAGCTTGGGATCTGCTCTGCAGAGGCCAGGGATAGGGTGGGAATACAGATGTCAAATAGTAGGGTGCTGGCTTAGGGCAGAGAGGCCTGGTGAAGGTATAGGAAGCAGGGGCAAGAGAGTGGCCATCTGAGGAGCCGAGGGGAGGGCTAGTGCCATATGGGATTGAGTGACAATTCCTTGTACCCATGGTAGTGATTTCCCATGTCTGGAACTTGGGAAAGAACTGCGGGGTAGTTTTAGTAGCCTAGCTGTAGCTACAGCACTGAATAAATGGACCCAGGGAAGGAGGCAAAGTGGAGAGTATGAAGGTGAGGGAAACCACAAAACATAAGGGAGGGTTTCTCTACCCGCTATCAGAAGCAGCAGCTCTGGTTCTGGTTTAAATAGGCATCCCATCACTGATCCCATCTGTACACTCCCAAGAGGCAGCTAAGGTCAGAGTTGGCCATGAAGCCTGTACCTGCAGCCTTGGGTAGCACAACTACTTGAGACCCCTGGGGGCTGTTGGGGAGAGTTAAGGAATCAAACCTGAGAGGCCTAACTAGCCATTAAGACAGATCCTTCACGGGTGGGACACTCGTGGTTAACTAAGGGTTATTGAAGATCCCCTGTACCTGCCACAGAATGCTTGCTCCAGGCAAGAGACCTTTACCCCATCCTCTTGGGCTTGACGGGAGAAAGGGGTGATGCCTATTTGACTCTCAGGTGCGAGGACCTACGGGAAGCTGTTAGTTCCTTCTACTCATGTGGTGACCCCACCTTTGGGGACGATTTCTAGGGAGGTGATGTGTGTTCACGTGAGCCCATGCGAAGGTGACTCCTGAGACAAGCTCCGTGAGAACTGGCTGACTCCCACCCGCGCCTGCGCGTAGGCCTCTCCACCAGCGCCGCGTCTGTGATGCAACACCCGTTCCCCCACCTGTGCAGCCGAGCTCTGGGCTGCGGTCTCACTTCCTGGCGGCCTGATGTCCTCCCCAGCTGCGGTCCGCGCCTCCGCGAGCGTCCCCAGCTCCACGCCCCAGGTCACTGCGACCCGCATCTCCGTTTCCAGCCCAACCTGGCTCAGCCGCGGCGGCTCTGCGGAAACCAGATGGGGTCCCAAAGCGGAAAAGGCCGCAAGGACCCACCACGGAACGACCGCTGACTCGCCCTCCGCCTCGGCCATGGCCCGGGACGCCGCTCCGGACCCCAGCCCGGCCCTACTGGGCAGCGACCCCGGCAGCAGCCCCAGCGCGGCATTGGTGAAGGCTCCGCCCGAAGAGCGCGCGGTGCGCTGAGCCCCGGAGAAGCCTGCAGGCCGCAATGAAAACTCATCCGGCTGACGTGTCCTGATCTGTGCGTCCGTAGGGTCAGGTCGGGAAGGAACGGCCCAGCCCTCCAGCCCGGGCTCACTCCCGCCTTTAGCCAGCACAACCAGGAAATCGACCCTGCTCCAGGGACTACAGCTCCCAAGCAGCAGCAGGAGTCCTCCCGGAATCCCAGTGGCAAGGATGGTTGGGAGCTTGACCCATTCATTGCCTGGGGTGGGATGGATGCCCACTCCAAGCAGGTAGTTCTGCAGTCTCACTCCCCGAGGGCCCAAACTAACTTAGCTGTTGGAGCAGGTGCGGACACACATGCTTAGCCCTACCCGACCGAGGTCCACACCACAGGGTGCAGCACCTAAAAACTGTGTATTTGGATCAATGGTCTGGGTACTCTATATGCCTAGGGCTGGACATTTATTCATAATAATCAGCCCACACAAGACCTGTTTGGAGCAGAGGCTGCAAATCCAAACAGGAAGTCCAAACAGGTCCCTGCAAATGTCAGCATGTCTCCAGGCCCCCCACTAGCTGCTACCTTCATAGCTTATGGCAGGTGGCGCAGGAACCATCTGGGGACTGGCTCAGTCACAGGTATTGAGCAAAGTTCTCTATTGGAATGATTGGAAGTTGGCCCAGTGGCTAGTTTGCTGGGCTGTCCCTTCCTCTCCTGGTTAAGTTACACCTCCACAGCAGTTAAGGCCACCAGGATAAAAGCAAGGACAGGAATCCAGGGGAGTCTCAAGATGCATGGGGTGGATAAGTGGACTTGGGAGATGTAGAGCTTGGGAAGAGTAAGTACAGAGTTCCCCAGAGGAAATGGGCAATACTTCCAGAGAGCAGCGGCTTCAGCAATCAGTACTAGCCTCTGAGTCTAGGGAACTCCACAGACAGATTAAAGCCCTACTGAGGCCTGGGGATAAGTGGGTGAAGACTCCTTAGGGCCCAGATCTTCACTGTGGGTGGGTGTGTAGGCAGATGGGGTTAGAATGGGTCTGTCCCACAGTAGAAGCAGGGCTAGGGCTAGCTTCCAGGGCTGTCGATGATGCTCTGGGAGAACCCTCTAGGCTGCAGACCTTCCTGACCTTCATCTCATCAACATATACCAGAAGCCCCAAACCAACTAGATAGGCAGGAGGCTGGGCCCATGGGGTCTGGAATGGAGGTTGGGGCCACTGCACATGTTGGGGGGATCTGGGGGCACAGCCCCCAGGGTGTGTGGGTGTTCCAAGGCTCCCTTGAGTTTCAGGTTCAGCTGATGTAGACACGGTGGAAGTCGTGGGCACCAAAGGCTGCGTTGCACTTGGGGCACTTCCTCTGGCGGGCCTCATAGCGGCCCCGCACACACTCGAAGCAGAAAACGTGGAAGCACTTGGTAAGAACTGCGTCCTTCTTGCGGGTGTTACAGCAGGGGCAGGTCAAACGTGCCTGGATCAAGCAAAGGCATTGGCTTTGGAGCAACTCTGGCAAGGCCCAGACCCCTAAGCTCACAGCAGAAGGCCCAGGCTAAGCCCACCACACTGATGTATCCCTCACCATAAACTTTAAAAGTGAGAACTGGAACTCTATGAATGAGGAAACAGACTTAGAGGCTAGAAGCAAACTGGGAATGATGGCTCAAGCCTGTAATCCCAGCACTTGTGAGGTGGAGGCTTTAAGGCCAGCTCAGGCCTTACTGAATTTCAGATCATTCTGGATCAGAATGAGATCCTAGTTTCAAAAAATAAACAAACAAACAAACAAACAAATGGGCATGCTGGAACATACCTTTAATCCCAGCACTCTGGAGGCAGAGGTAGGAGGATTGCCCATAAATTCAAGGCTACCCTGAGACTACATAGTGAATTCCAGGTCAGCCTGGGCTAGAGTGAGACCTACCCTACCTCGAAAAAAACCAAAAAATAATAAAAAAATAAAACAAAGCAAACAAGCAAAAATAAAACAAAAAACCCTAGAAAGCAGAGGCTGGAATCTCTCAAAACTCTCCACCCTGGGGCTTCAGCTCTTGCCTCAAACTTTCAATCCAATCTACCTTTTCTCTCTTTCACATGTATGGCCACACCTGTGTTTGGTTGTGCATGCATATGTGTGTTATTGATTGCATGTGGAGGCCAGAGGCTGATGTCGGGTGTCTTCCTTGATCCGCTTTATTTACTACGGCAGAGTCTCTCACTTGAACCCAGAGTGCTCTCAGCTCGTCTAGCTAGCCAGCTTGCTCCAGGGATCCTGTCTCTGCCTCCCATGCTGCAGGCTTAGACATTCCCACCACTCCACTCAGCATTTATGTGGATGCTGGGAACCTGATGTCATTGTCCAACTTATGTGGCCAACACTTCATGCACTGAGCCATCTCCCCAGTCCCTTTCTAAGGCACCTGGCCTGGCAGTGCCACTATAAACATACTGCCTCTACCCTCAATCAGGCCCAGTCCTGGTTTGATCCCGACCTTGCTGTGGACCTTCTCGTAGCCTGACATCTCCCATCTACCCCTAGGCATTACCTGAACTCAGCATTGCATAGCACTCCTCTGGCTGGCTTGGAACTTCAGCCAGCCATCTCAGCAGCTTCCCCATACCATTTTTCCCTTCTCTTCAGGACCCTGCCACACAAACACTAGACAGCCTCCCAAGTAATCTGTTTTTTTCTCTATCCCATGACTGCCCCTTTAAGATCCAACTGCTGCAAAGGGTCATGTGATTACTGACCCAGTGCTCCCCTCTCTTACTCTAATGCTTCAGAGTATAGGTGATCTGACCTCTACTGTCTCCCCTGCCTAGGAACCTATCCCAAGTTCATCAAGACACGGGGATCTCAGAGCTTGGTCCATCGGCATACTCTCTCACATTCCCTCTGCCTGTCACTTAAGCTACAAGGTTGCTAGGGGGAGAATGTCCTCTATTCCTTCTCATGCCATAAACCCTTAGTGGGTGAACAGTCATGTGTGGTTTCCATCTCTGCCTCTGTTGACACACCCTCAACCCTTGCCCCTCAGCCCAGCCCTTTGCTTCGAGGGATGTCACAGGTTGACAAGAGGTCCCACAAGTGCCTCATTCTCAGCATCCATGTACACGGTCCACAACTTGCTCCTATTCCACTAGAGAATGCTTAGTATCCATGGAGTTTCTCAATCCAGGAACCCGGCAGACATCCCCAGCACCCCCCCTTCCTTCCCTCTATCCATACAATTCATTCCTGAGTTCATCAATTTTGTGTCTGGAGCCTATCTCCTGTCCCCAGTGCCTTCAGCTTGGCTTAGCATAAATTTCTGCCTCAGTGACTACAACAGTCTAACACCTTCCCTGACACTAGCCTTACCCTACCTACTTTAGCCTCAATCCAGCCCAACATCTGACCACATCAATATCTTGGATGAAAACCATTTAGTGGGCTGGAGAGATGAGACAGATCTCACTGTCCTCCAACCACAATGGCCACTTCTGTCCATTCAGCATACTTCTCAACTAGGGGCATCCACATCTGCTTTCCCTTCACCTGAGCTCTTGCATCCCATTCTTTTCAGCCAACCCTGACTCATTCTTTGAGACTGCCTTAGACTGCTGACCCCTAAAAGGCCGGTTAACCTGGGGGCTTCCCTTGAGACCTCTGGGCTCAGCCATCACATTACTTAACATTGTAATGAGAAAATTCCTTTTGACTGACTTCCAGTGTCAGAGTCTAAGCGCTCTCCCACATCTGCATGGCATGTATCCAGCAAATTCTTGGCCAGCTGTCAGACTCCACAAATAGTGTTCTCTACTGTATGATCTCATTTCCAGGTTCCACTAACTACCCAGCTTTTACTGGCCCCTCACTACAATTCCTGGGTTGACAGGGTGCAGGTGCAGCCACAGCCCCACCTTGTACTCCTTGATCTCCTCCTGCAGGATCTCGTCAGCATCTGCATAAACCTCCACCTTCCTCTGCTTCTCTAGCTTGCGACGCAGCCGGGAAATGTCCTCCTGGAGTAGTAGAGGTGGTCTGAGGATGAAGGGCCTCCCCCCCCACCCCGGAACAGTGTGCCACTCACCACATTGTGCCCCTGGCCAGCCTGCCCTCTCCAAGCACATACCTGAGCCCTTTTGAGGTTGAAACTCTCTTTCTCCCGAGCAGCCCGGCTCTCTGCCAGGCATGGCTGAATCTCTCGAAGGCGAGTCTGCACGTGCTCCAGCTGCACCTTCAGGTCCTCAGCCAACTGGGCTGCTTCCACAGCCTGATGGGTGGGATTGAAAGGAGAGGGCTATCTGTCTGAGCCTGGGAGCCACAGTCCACTGCTTGGGTCAAGCATCCTGATGACATCTGCCAGGAGCTATTCTTGCCTTGTGACTTCCAGGGCCTCGCCTCCCCCTACTCTCCCTCATTCCTAACAGCTCTTCACCTGTGTAGTGCTCCTCTAGTCTTCCAGCCTCCAACAGGCTCTTCTCTGCCCCCTCAATTCCTTCAAGACATATGCAGTCCCTTGAAACATCACCTTCTACAGCTTCACACCATCTTAAGTTTCCTTCCTAAAACTGTGCTGGGTGTGGTGGAATACACTTGTAATTTTGTGGGTGTGAACCACCATGCCCGACTTATAATTCTAACACTTGGGAGGCTGAGGCAAGGGGATTGCCAAGAGTCTGAGGTCAGCCTGGGATACACAGTGAGACTTTTTTCAAAAAATTAACAAGTGGGCTGGAGAGATGGCTTATCAGTTAAGGCATTTGCCAGCAAAGCAGAAGGACCTGAGTTTGATTCCCCAGGACGCACATAAAGCCAGATGCACAAGGTGGCGCATGTGTCTAGAGTTCATTTGCAGTGGCTGGAGGCCCTCTGCTGCCAATTCTCTTCTCTCAGACTCTCTTTCAAATAAATAAAAAATATTAAAAAATTAAAATTAAAAAAAAATTTATTCATTTTCAAGCAGAGAAATACAGAGATAGATAGATAGAGAGAGAGAGAGAGAGAGAGAGAGAGAGAGAGAGAGAGAGGGAGGGAGGGGGGGAGGGAGGGAGGGAGGGAGAGAGCACCAGGGCCACCACCTTGTGGATCTGGCATATGTGGGTACTGGGGAATTGAACCCGGGGCCTTAGGCACTGGAGGCAAGTGCCTTAACCACTGAGCCATCTCTCCAGCCCTAAAAAATATTTAAAAATTAAAAATGTGTGATCTAAAATCTATAACAGCATTATATTGTTTACAGGGTTGCTCAGTTGCTCCAGGCTTGCCTGGAGGCAGGGATTACCCACTGTGCTGGCCACGGTCAGTCTTTAGCCTAGCACATATTAGGGGCATGAAAATATAGTTTCAGTGAATGAAGTAATCAAAGAAGAAAACAGCTCAATAGGGAAAAATTAGATAAAAATCAATGCTAATTTTAAGTCTTTATCATAAGCTAGATTTCTAGATTTTTTTCCCCCCCGAGGTAGGGTCTCTCTAGCCCAGGCTGACCTGGAATTCATTACATAGCCTCAGATGGCCTCAAACTCAGGTGATCCTCCTACTTCTGCCTCCCAAGTGCTAGGATTAAATGCGTGAGCCACTATGCCTGGATTTTTTTTTTTTTTTGAGAAGGGGTCTCATGTAGCCCAGGGTGGCCTTAAACTCATTATGTAGCTGAGGATAACTTAGACTTCTGATCCTCTGCTTCAACCTTCCAAGTGCTGAGTTTACCACCACTCCCTGTTTATACAGTGCTGGGGATTGAACCCAGGGCCTCATGAATGCTAGGCAAGCACTCTATGAACTGAGTTACATCCCCAGCACATTTTTCTTTCTTAAAAACAAAACAAATCCACAGTGAATACAGACACCTCACACTGCACATTCCACACTAAGCTCTTCAAAGAGTTTTGTGTGTGGGAATTTGAGGCTGGTCAGTGGGAGATGTATCCAAAAACACACACTAGACCAGTACTAGGATCCCAAGTTACTCTCTGGCTGCATGATGTTTGTGTGGACAGCTAGATCTGAATGCAAAACACAGACAGAAACTGCTACCAGACACAGATGGAGACTATGCACACGTTACGGTAGCCACACTGCTTTATACAGTGAAAGAACAACAATAATTAACCAACAAGAAAACGGCTATGTGGAAGGAACCATCCCTTTTTGACAGTCACTCAATGAGCAATTTTGAACTGGTGTTGTGGTACTAAGATGCCATGGACCCAAATCCTTGTTCTATTCTTTTTTTGTTTTTTGAGGCAGGGTCTCACTCTAGCCCAGGATGACCTGAAATTCACCAGTCTCAGGGTGGCTTTGAACTCATGGTGATTCTCCCACCTCTGTCTCCCAAGTGCTGGGATTAACGGTATGCACCACCACACCTGGCTCAGTTCTATCCTTTCTTGAGCATATCATGACAACACTGAGCCTCAGTTTTCTGAATTGCAAAATGGATTCACAAAAATCAACATGGTATGATTACTGAGCACAGGGTCTGGCACATAATAAATATGTGAGCTAACCCAAGAAGAGCCAAACTTCACTCCAGACCATCTGTATCAGGCTCTCCAAGCAGAATCAGAGGGGAAGACATGAGCCACTCACTGTCTCCACAGGCCCTGCACCTTACCTTCCTCTTATTAAGCTCCAGGGCTTGGCTTCGCAGGGTCAACTCCTTCTCCACACCCCCAAGGCTGCCTTGCAAGGCCCGCTCCTTTTCCTCCAGCTTCTGCACGGTCAGCAGCTGGGCATCCACCTGAGGAGGGAAGGCCTCAGTGCTGGGAGCTCAGCCTCTCCAGCTTCCCCCTGCAAACATTAGCTAGGATACCTGGGACTTGAGGCCAAGAACCTGCTCGCCCAACTCGTCCTTCTCTTCTCGAAGCAATTTATGGATCTGGTTGGCCTTGATCCGCTCTGACATTAACTTAAAGTTAGCATCATCCTTCTCCCGCAATTGCTGGAGCAGCCGCCCGTTCTGCTCTTGCATGTCCTCGAAAGCTTGGCCCGTCACATCCATCTCAGACAGCAAAGCCTCCTCCTCCTGCAAATGGCCAAGGCAAAATGGACAGTAGTAGTTGGACAGGAGAACCCCAGGAAAACATGGCAAAGCAGAAAACCAGAGTAGACTCAAGTCACCAAGGTGTCAGACACGCTGGAGGCACTTTAGAGAGCTAAGGGAATTCCAGCATTCAGAAGCAAGATGACCACAGGGAGCTGCACCTGCTTGGTGGCACCCAACTTGCGTTGCAGGTGTTCAATCTGCTCCTCTGCCTGGCGGATGCGCCGCAGGGCGTCCTCATCTGCAATCTTCTTACTTTCCCTCCGATCTCTCTCCTCCAGTTCCCGGATGCGACTACGAAGCTCATCAACCTACATCCACAGGAGGGAGCCCCGAGTCACTGCTTCCTACTGACCCAAGGCTCTGTTCCAAGAAGCCCCTGAACTACTGGGCATGCCCCATCAGGCCCGCCTGCCCTTACCTCAGCCTTGGCCTTGCGCTCAGCCGCCATGAGCTGCACTTTATCTCGCTGCTCTTTGGGCGCTGACTTGTACATGTCCAACAGCAGCTTCATTTCCTTCTGGCTTTCTTGGGCTTTCCTGGGCAGGGGTACAGAAGGAATGTTGGGTACAGAGGGAGGCTAAAGGCCACATGACAGGACTAGGAGACAGGATAGCAGTAGGGTCTCACTTGAGCTCTGCTCGGAGACCCTTGAGCAGCTCGGACTCCTTCCTCTTGGCTTCCTCCACCTTGGTCTTCTCTCGATCAGCCCTTGAAAGAGCTGAAGCTACAGGCTGGGGTCCCAGGCTAGGCCCTTCCCTTTCACGAAGTTCTCGCTTAGGCCTGACCTCAGGTTCTCGGCCTCGGGAGGATGGGCCCTGGGTCCCAGGAGTTAAGGTCTGGGCATCATCTTCAGAAGGGATTACATCTTCTTTCTTCACTGAGGAGGTAGTAGTGGTGGACCCAGACACTGAAGCCATCTCCTTTCTGCTGTCAGGGGTACCACCAGGGCCTAGCCCACCCTCTTCCTTCCCTGGGGCTGGGTTACCGAGGCCAGAGTCCTCTGGATGGCCCAGGCTGGGGATGCAGTGGGTAGAGCCACTGGCCTGGGCCCGGAGCTGCAAAGACAGAAATTGTGGTGAGGTGTGTAAGTGGGCAAGTCCAACCAAGCCTTTTCCTAGGCAGCTCCCTCCTCACCTTGCCAATCTCAGCCTGTACTTCTCGAAGTTTTCGCTTGTATCGCTGGGCATCCCCTTTCAGCTGGTGGTTATGGTTCTGGAGGCTGCTGATGAGGTGGCGCATCTCTCGGTTGATGGGCCCTAAGGAAAGGGCAGTAAGGAAGGGTGCTGGGTTGCTCCCTTACAACCCTTCAGCAATGGAAGAGGCTGAGCCGGAGTCAACAATGCACTTGTGTAGGAGGAAGACTGAGGCCTTCGAGTAGGAAGTAGGACCCTATCTAAGTAAATGCCGTCGAGAAGGAAATTCATCTAAAAATGATTTGACAGTGCTTCTTTGTGGTTTTTTAACTTTTTTATTGACAGTTTCCATAATTATAGACAAAACATGATAATTCCCTCTCTATCCCAATGTGTGTTTTTTTTTTCCTAAGATAGTTTTTATTTGTTTGTTTTTGAGATAGGGTCTCACTCTACTCCAGGCTGACCTGTAATTCACTATGTAGCCTCAGGGTGGTCTTGAACTCATGGTGATTCTCCTACCTTTGCCTCCCAAGTGCAGGGATTAAAAGTGAGCACCACCATGCCCTGCCTAAGATTAAAACAAAATTTGTGTGTGTGTAGTATGTACAGAATGGTGGGTGTGCAGATGTGGCTGTCCCATGCACATGCATGCTGGAGGCTAGAGAAAAATGTCAGGTGTTCCAAGTCCATTATTCATCTACATGTTTCCTTGAGACAGTATCTCTCACAGATTCTGAAGCTTGCTATTTTTACAGAGGTGAAGTGGCCATACCCAACTGGAGTTTACACAAGTGCTGGGATCTCAGGTCCCCTCTGGCCCTTATGCTTGTGTGGGAAGCACTCTTACATACTGAACCATCTTTCCAGTCCTTTTTTTTTTTTTGAGAGGGTATCTCCTGTAGCCCAATTGAGGTAGCCAAGAATGACCTTGAACTTCTAATCCTCCTGACTCTACCTATCAAGTACTGGCATTGTAGGCATGTGCCATTATGGCTTTACACAGCACTGGGGATCAAACCCAGGGCTTTGTGCATGCTAGGCAATTACTCTACCAAATGAGCTACATCCCCAGCACTCTAGGGTAAATTTTTAAATACTTCTACATTTCCTTCAACGCAACAGTTACTAAGTAGTATTCACAATATTCAACTTGTTAAAGTTTTTTTAAAAAATATATATTTGTGGGCTGAAGAGATGGCTTAGCGGTTAAGGCATTTGCCTGAAATGCAGAAGGACCAGAGTTCGACTCCCCAGTGCCCATATAAAGCCAGATGCACAAGAGGGCATATGTGTCTGGAGTTCATTTGCAAGAGCTGGAGGCCCTGGTACACCTATTCTCTCTCTCTCAAATAAATTAAAGATTAAAAAAAAAAATATATATATATATATATATATATATATATATATATATATATTTCTGCAAGCAGAGAGAGGAATGAATGAATGAATGAATGAATATGGGCACACCAGGGCCTCCAGCCTCTACACAGAAACTCCAGATGCACGTACCACTTTGTGCATCTGGCTTTATGTGGGTAATGAGGAATCAAACCCTGGGCTATTAGGCTTTGCAGGCAAGTGCCTTAACCACTGAGGCATCTCTTCAGACTCTAAAATATATACTTATTTGAGAAATGGACAGGAGAGAGAGAGAACGAGACAAAATGGGCATGCCAGGACTCCTGCCACTGCAAATGAACTCCAGATGCGTGGGCAAATTTATGCATCTGGCTTTACATGGGTATTGGGGAAATGAACCTGGACCCACAAGCTTTGCAAGCAAGTTCCTTTAACCACTGAGTCATCTCCCCAGTATTTCAATTTGTAGACTTTTAAACTGTCACTTCCTGACAATACTTGTCATGGCCTCCCCATGCCAAACTATTACTCTCCTGCTTCATTTTTATTGCTCTCGCTTTTAATATTTGAGAGTTTGAGGGAGAAAAAGAGAGAGATAGGCAGAGAGAGAGAGAATGGGTGTGCCAGGGCCTCCAGCCACTGCACACAAACTCCAGATGCATATGCCACTTTGTGCATCTGGCTTTACGTGGGCACTGGGGAATCAAACTCAGGTCCTTCTGCTTTACAGGCAAGCGCTTTACCCGCTAAGCCATCTCTCCAGCCCCTTGCTGTCTTTATCAGTATCTCACATACATGTTTTACTTTTCTCTAGTGTTTGTCTTTTCTACTAGAATATTGTCCCATAATGGCAGGGATTTTTTGTGTTGTTCACTGGCATAACCCAAAAGTCTAGAACAGAGCCTGATTCTAAGGTAGTATTCAATAAAGCTTTGTGAGACAAATATCTGATACCATAAGACCAAAGAACCACAGACAAAGCTGACGGCTCATGTTCTGGCTGCACCTGTTCCACCAACCACTTCAGCTGGTTGTGACACTCACGCTGCCCATGAGCAAGACAGTGTATCCCTGTTTTCTGTAGGTAACTGACAAAGGATCGGGCTCAACTTCTTGGCCTCTGGACAAATAGCAGCTCCAACAGGGTCCAGTTCCCCAACCTAAAGCCCTACCTCTACCCACTCCCACTACATACCGGCCTGTTCGTTGGCCGCCAGGTTCTGTTCAAACTCGATGCGCAGCATCTCGTACTCCTTCCGTACCTGGGCCAGGGTGTCCTCCAGCTGGATAACCTCCGTGCGAAGCTTCTTCTGCAGCCCCAGCTCATCACTCTGTAGGTTGAAACATTAGAACCACACAGCCCCTCAGTCATCTCAGGTATAAAGAGGAATCTATGCCAAGGGAACCTTGGCAGGTACACAGGGGCCTTGACAACCCAGGAATATTTCAATGCTAACGCTGACTGTCACCCCAGCGCCAACTCAATCAAGACCATACCTCCATGTGCTCAATGTGTCTCAAGTGGGAGTTCTTGGAGGCCAGCAGCAACCCCCGAGCCTCATCCAGCTGGGTCTTCACTTGTAAAGACTCATTGTAGAGCACTGAGAACTGGGCCTGCAGCATGCGGTACTCCCCTGTCTCTCGTACCACCTCCTCAGGAAGGCTCCTCAGGGCCACCTGGGATTAGGAATGTCCAAAAGACATAAGCAAGACGATTTGCGGTTTAGCCCACACCCTCTACATACAATCCCACTGGTGTTACCTTGAGTCGTTCATTGGTCCGCACACCCCCCTGAAGCTCAGCTTGTAGCTTCTCCAGTTCCGCCATGCGGCTGTTGGCCAATTCCTGGTTTTCTTCCAACTCTGCATTCAACATCTCAAACTAGGGAGTGGAAGAGGCTGTGGTAGGCAAGACCAGGATGGGCAACATGTTCCCCTCACCATGCTCTCCAGCCAAGCTCTCCTGTATAGTGCAAATATGTTGAAAGCTCCAAACCAAGGATTTTCCTAAGGGCTCCCAGGCAAATGGGAGAAAATCCAATACTGCAACACTGGAGCAAAGGTTCTGAAGTGCCAGGGAGCTAGACGTGTTCTTGGAACACTGAAAAGCCAGCTGAAGGGACAAAGGGACCTCAGAGTACAAACAGACTCTAAATCACTCCCACATTTATCTCCTGTGCTTTTTTTTGTGCCACTTATAACCAACTGGTAATTATTTTATTACGTGTCTGTCCCTCAGCTGGAACCGAAGCTCTGGTGTTCTGTTTTCAGTATGCAACAGAAGTGAAATTTATGAAAAGGTTTGGTTGGAGCTGGGTGTGGGGCTCAAGATTTAGAATTCCAACACTCAAAAGGTTGAGGCCAGCCTGGGCTCTAGGTCAGTCTGAGCTAGAGTAAGACCCTGTCTCAAAAAAAAATAAAAATTAAAAAAAAACTTGTTTTGAAGCTGGCTTTGATGGTGTCCTCCTATAATCCCAACATTTGGGAGACAGACAGATCAGTAGTTCAAGGTCATCCTTAAATTGGGGATAACAACCCATTGTTTGCCCACTAAATGTTGTAACTCATTATGGACAAATTAAAAAAAAAATTAGAAGGCTGTGGAGGGCAGCAAATTCAATTAAAAAAAAAAAAAAAAGGTCATCCTTAGCCATCATAGGCTTATGTGAGGCCCCGTCTCAAAAAAGGCTAAAGCCAGACGTGGTGGCGCTCACCTTTAATCCTAGCACTCAGGAGGCAGAGGTAGGAGAATTGCTATGAGTTCAAGGCCACTCTGAGACTACATAGCAAATTTCAGGTCAACCTGGGCTAGAGCAAGATCCTACCTCAAAAAAAAAAAAAAAAAATAGCTGAGCATGGTGGCTCATGCCTTTAATCCCAGGATTTGGAAGGAGTGCTGTGAGTTTAAGATTAGCAGGGGCTATAGAATGAGTTTCAGGTCACCCTGGGCCAGAGTGAGACACTGCCACCCCCACCCCCATTTTTTTTTCAACATAGCCTTTAAGCTCAAGCATTGAAGGTGCAAAACCTAACAACCTGGGTTCAATTTCCTAGTACCCACATAAAGCACAAAGTGGTGCTATGTCTAGAGTTCAATTGTAGTAGCTAAAGGCCCTGGCATGCCCAATCTCTTTTGACTCTCTTCAATCCTTGCAAATAAAAAATAAAAATAGAAATGAGTAAAAGAGGGCTGGAGAGATAGCTCAGTGGTTAAGGCACTTGCCTCCAGTGCCTAAGGCCTTGAGTTCAATTCCCCAGTACCCACATATGCCAGAGCCACAAGGTGGTGGCCCTAGTTCTCTCCCCCCCCCCCCGTATTTCTCTGCTTGAAATGAATATTTTAAAACAAAGAAATGAGTAAAAGAAACTGCAGCAGGAATGACAGCAAAGTGGCTGAGATGTAGGTATTTGTCCTTAGTTCTGAGGGACAGAAAAGGGAAGAGAGAATCCAGGCATGGTGGCACACACCTTTAATCCCAGCACTTGGGAAGCTGAGGTAGGATTGCTCTGAGTTTGAGGCCAGCCTGGTATACAGAGTGAGTTCTAGGTCAGTGGACTACAGTAAGACTCTGCCACACTTCCGCACCCCCTAAAAAGAACAGGACTAGAAGGAAGGATGCTGCTTACCTTCTGCATGCTAAGTGTGATTTGGCCTCCTTGGAAGCCTGAAGAGCTCCCGGACACATAGTAGCCAGAGTTGAGCTATAGAAAGAAGACACATGATGGCTATAATGGGCAGAAGCCAGGGTCCTCAAGCACCAAGCTCTAGCTCCATCTGTCCCGCATCCCAGCCTCACCTGCTCCAAGGCCTCGGCCAGGTGTTTATTGAGCTTTTGCTCTCTCTTGCGAAGCTTCTCAATGTCCCACTGCAGGTCCTCCACAGTTGTCTCCATCTCTAGCACCTTGGTCTCTGCTGACGTCACCTTATCCTGGAGTTCAGAGTACTGGGAACAGTGGAGAGTACAGGTATTTGGATAAAGGGGCTTGGTTTCCTCAGATCCTTGGGTGGCCATCCAACCCAAACCTTGCCCTGGTTCTAATTCCATTCTGACTGTTGGATTCCCACCTCCAGTGAGATGCGGTGGTGCTTCTCCTGCAGCTGAGTGGCCAAGTCTTGTAGCCGACGGTTCTCTCGACCCAGCTCCCTGGTGCGGGCCCTTGCTGCCTCCCCGGGGGGCTCACCATCCCCTGGGAATGTAGAGCCCAAGTGAGAGTCAAGTCCTGGGTAATGGGGCAAAGTAGTAACTCGTTCTAGATGCCGTGCCCTGCGTGAACCCATCAGCTGTTGCATTTACTGTACAGAGCGAGGAAACCAGCTCTGAGAAGGCAGCCATTTTTCAAGCAAGCTAATGCCAAGGAGAAGCAAGGCTGGGAGGAAGTAGCCTATCACCCTGCACTCATCTCTCCACCCAGGGAACAGTGGCTGCCACTGAGGAGCTCTAGAAGTTCTCTGGATGGCAGCATGTGGCCCTACCAGCATCAACACCATAAATCTCTCTAGAGTTCAACTTCAGGAATCAAATCAAAATCCCCATCTAGAGACTAACCCTTTCCAATGAGATTATGACTGATTTATTCCTTGCAGAACCTTGGGCTCAAGGAATTAGTGGGCTTAGGGATGAGGACTAAGAATACGGGTAAGGACTGATTTCTCTAAGGCAGAAGTACAGAGAACTAACCTCGGCTGTATACTCGCTGACAGAGCTCCTCCACCTGGCGCTGAAGGCGGTCTGAAGCCTCGACCACCCGGGACACAGCAGCCTTGGAGAATTCCATCCGTCCCTGCAGTTGCAACTCCACTTCTTCATTGCTGCTGGCACCCAGCGCCACCACAAAAGCCAAGGCTGGCTCACTGAGAGGGGGTCGGAGCTGCAGTGGAAGGGGTTCTGAGAGGGACAGACATCCTCATGAGGATAAAGGCAGGAATGACAACCATCCTGCACCAAGTTCGAGGATGAGCTCTTCAATATGCCATGGCTGCATCACTATAACCTGTGTAGTATAGTGATATCCCCTTCTCCACAGTGAGGCACCTGGAGTTTAGATTAGAATGTTAATTAATTTCCTCATGGCCAAGGAGCTGCCTAGTCACTTCCTCAGGAAAGCCTCTTCTACCTTTCCTGGTCTAAAGTAGAACCAAACCCATGTGTACCACATTTACTCCTTTCTGGAACATCAATATTTTAATTTATTATTCGCATATGTGTGTGTGTGTTTGGGAACAGGAGTGCTATTGTGCTTACATAGAGGTCAGAAGACAACCTCGAAGTGTTTATCCTCTCCTTCCAACCTTTTAAATTTTTTCCCATAAGGAAAGGAGATTTATTGAGAAAAAGGTGGAAGGCTGGGGAGATGGCTCAGAGGTTCAATTACCAAGTTGTCTGCATAAGCCAGACACAAAAAGTGGCACAAACTTCTGGCATTCATTTAGGCCAACATCCAAAGAAGAGAAGAAATAAAGATACGAAAAGGCAAAGGTATACTTTTTGAGTTAGAACTCAGAAAAGCAAGCAGACTCAGCAGTGAAGTTCTGTGAGCAACTGCACCAAGGACTTCAGCAGGTTCAAGTGCATTTATTCAGGGATGACTATTCCTCCCACCTCCTTAGCATGTCTGTAGGTAAGAGATGAGCCCCTGAACAGGGGAGTGATTAACAGGCTCTACCCAGGACCAGGCATACTTGGTGCCTCTGCTCAGGAAGAAGTGGCTCTTTCTATTCTAAAGGTCACTGGGGGACTGGAGGGATGGCTCAGCGGTTAAGGCACTTGTCTCAAGTGCCTAAGTCCCCCGGTTCAATTCCCCAAGACCCACATAGGCCAGACCCACAACGTGGTGGCCTTGGTGCGCTCTCTCTCTCTCTCTCTCTCTCTCTCTCTCTCTCTCTCTATATATATATATATATATATATATATATATATATATATATAACTCTTCTGTATCTCTCTGCTTGAAAATGAATAAATAAATTGTTTAAAAAAGTTACCTGGGAAACAGGTTTGTCCTTCAGTGACCTCCAAGCCTAAGGTCTGCCTATCTACCTTCAGGTGCTTTCAGCCTTGGCTCACCAGACCCCTCCCCACCCCAAGTATGGACATCAAGCTGCCATCTGGCCTTGGACCCCAGGCTGAGCTATGTAATGTTTCAGGCCTATTTGGGTTAGTGTCTCTTTCCACCTTTTTGAGACAGAGTTTCTCTTGCTACTGCTGCTTGAAAGCTTCTGGATCCTTCTGGCTCCATCTCCTATTGCCCTAAACACATATGGACTACAGTTGCATGTGTCACTTTTGAGTCTCTTTACATATGCACTGAAGAATTAAACTTGGATGGTCAGCATGCTTGAAAGCAAGCACCTTTCCCCAGTCCCCCAATATATCTTTCTTATTATTTATCCTTCATGGCAGAAATAATGTTTCTTTCTGCTTCTCTGTGATTCTTCCAAGTCTAGACTGGTGTTATGTACACAGTAAACACTCAGATCTTTAACTAAAATGGGTGTCAACATGAGTGCACTATAAATCAAGTAGGATTTCAAAGTTTTCTTAGCACACTTTACTGCCCAAAAATAAAATCATTTTTTCAAGGGCTATGTGTGAGGTGGGCAACATTCAGGGGCCCAGCCTCAAATTCACTTCCTTCCAAGACCTTTCCCAGTACTTAAGATTCCCAGACCCCTTAGGGCTTTGGTCCTACCCCTCAGCTCCGATGTCCCTGGCTCTGCCAGGGGGATCACATCACGAACTGGCCCCTCCTGGCTTCCGGGTGCCTCTATCCCTGCCGACAACTCCCCCTGGTTCTCATGGCATCGAAGAAGGGCCTCTACTGTTTCGTCCAGCTGAAGGGAGAAAGCATCAAAAAAGTTGTGAATACTTGAGTGCTTCCCCAAGAGGGCCATCTGAGGACTGGCAGCGGAATGGAGGCCAGGTCTTGGGAAGCAGGGGACAACCACCTGGGCCCAGTAGCGATTGACAATGAGGAGCGTGGCATCATCTGTGGCCTGCCGCTTCTCCAACTTTTCAATTCGTTCTCGGAGTTCATCTTCACAAGCTTGTCGCTGTTCCAGCCGCTCTGCCAGTTTCTTGTTCTTGAACTGCAGTACCTTCAAGTCCATCTCCTCCTGTCATGGAAGAGCAAAAGGAAGCAGGCAATGATTAAGAAGAGTTAAGAAATCATCAGAGAGAGACAGAGGAGGACAGCAACTGGGATAGATGGAGACGGGGTACTCCTAGAGGCTCAGGCACCTCCAAAGAAAGCACTCTGGTTATGAGAAGGCTCACATTCTGCTTCTGTCCCCAATCACATGCCCCATGGGAACCTGTTGAAAAAGGCACACACACGTCCTGTTCTTGGGAGAATGTGGTGTAGATCGGACCTTGTTAAGTTCAGGGAACCGCCTGCATGTAAAGTTCTGATCGCTTTGGGTGGAGGGAGGCCAGGTACAGGCGTCTGTCTAGCCAAAGCCCACCAACCGTGGAAGAGATGCCCCCAAGACGAATGGGCTCGATCAGGGTGGTGGTGGTCTTCTCCTCGCGGTTCAGCTTCTTCTCGGGCGGCCCGGAGCCCCCGTCGCCCGCGGCGCGTTTGTTGCCAGGACCCGACATAGCGGCGGCGGCGCGAGGTTCCTCCGGGGTGTCGGGTGGGTGGAGCAGCACGGCTGTCACCTGGAGAAAACAGAACAGCGACGTGGGGGCCGCCGGGCCCCGCGACCCGTGGCCTCCCGGCGCTTCCGGCCGGACCCCGCCCCCGCCGGCCGCTCGGTCCTCACCGACGATCAACTCAACCGAGCGCCACCATCTTGGATTTCACCGGACGTCACGGGCCGCCCAGACACAAGGCGCAGGCGCCAGAGCAACTCCGGATATGGCGAAACATTTGATTTCCTGTTTCTATTGGTGGCTGCGGATTCCGGTCCCTAGCCCCGCCTCTTTCGCTCGGGGATTGGTCAGCAGGCCGTTCCCATGGTAACTGGCACGCAGTCCGGCTAGGAGAAGCGGCAGGGACGCTGGCGGCGAGTGGGCGCTTGCAGATCCCTCTCCCCACTGATCGGCGCGTTGTCTGCCCTTCTCTGAGCCCCCTCGGCCGAGGTCAAGGGGAGACGCTCACCCCGAGGCTGGCTGAAGGTCGCCAGAGGGGCGGGCAGGTCCGGGCATTGCTGAGACGCCGGGGCGATGATCAGCCCCTCGTCCAGCCATTTCCTGGGAGCGAGGGCGCAGGCGGATCCTGAGCAGCCCCCCAAAGTGCAGCCGGAACCGGCGAAGCGCCCCAGCGCAGTGAGCAGCTTGGCCGCGAGGACTCGAACTAGTGTGCGGACCAATGTGACCACCGTGGACACTGCGGAAGTGGAGGAAGATCCTGGAGCCAATTTGTTCCCGGTGAGGGTGGTCCAGCGTGGTCCACTAGTAAATATTTATAAAACCAGGAGAGTGCTACCCCCCGATTGTGTCTCCTAACTTTCGGGACGTTCCCTGGGATGCTTTAGTGAAGAGGTGTGTGTGTGTGGGGGATTGTTAGGCTAATAAATAGTATTTAAGGCCTTCTTAAACTCTGCTTCGCCCTCAATGCTGTACATACTTAGCGAAGGCGAATTAAAGCACTCTCAGACCCTCTGGTGACCCGCGGCTGAGCAGGTATACTGGGGGCCATGTACTACTGCACGGCTTCCCCCAATCTGCTTTCTCTCCACAGCCACCACTGCCCCAGCCTCGGATCTGCATGTGGTGAGTGTGAAGACCCTTGGGGAAAAGCTACTCTATTTGCATTGTTCCTTTAAGGTCTCCCCAACAATCCTGTCCAGCAGCCTGTGAACTCCCATTTTACAGATGAGAAAAGTGAGGGTCAGAAATGCAGTTATAGAAGGTGACTAGGCACCAGCTTTCCAGGCTGCCAGCCCAAAGTGGTAGTGTACCACTTTAAAGAGACACAAGGACTAAATTTGTAAATGTAGTGTCATAGCTGCCGTGAAGCGCTGTGCAAATGGTCCTGAGGCTCACAGACTGGTGTGTGTGTGGGGGGGGACACTTCACCAAAGTCATATAGCAAGACAAGAAGTCAAGTTTTCTAATTGTATGCTTTGTAAATGGAAAGGATCATAGGGCTCATTGATTATAATATTCCTCATTTACAGTGAAAGTGAGGCCCATGGCATTAGGTGACTGGCCAAAGGCTACACAGAAAATTAATGAGTCAAGCCTCAAATTCAGGTCTGCTAATTCCTAGTCTGATGCTCTAGTGAGCACAGCCCCACCATGAAAGTAATGTGTACCAACTATTAATGCGTTGTCTCTCTTCTTCCTCACAGGAAATACCTGGACATCCATTCCATGCACCGTCTGGAGAAGACAGTCACTGTGGATGAGATGAGGGAGTATGGGACTGAGTAGGGAGGGAAAGAACTCTTGGGGAGGCGAGATGTGAGGAATGACCAGTTCTAAAGCTCATGGTGAATGTAGGCAGTGGGGATAAAGGTGTCCCTCAAAGCATGAATGTGAATGTAAGGGTAATGGCTCAAGTCGTCGCTCAGCTCACTCCTTTCTCTCCTTCCCAAGGGTGCTGGCTGAGCTCCTGGAGTTTGGCTGTCCTGAACAGAGCTTGCAGGAAGCTATTACTTTGGACCTTTTTTCCCATGCACTAATCTTCTGCCGCCAGCAGGACTTTTCACTGGAGCAGACATCAGTAGCTTGTGCTCTGATCCAAGATCTTCACAAGGCCTGTGTTGGTGAGAGGGAGGCAGCTGCCAAAAGGTTTGAGCCCCAGGAGAGAAGGCTGGGCTAGCGCAAGTGACTATGGGGATGGGGACCTGTCATCTAGAATCTTTCCTCCATCATTACTAGTGTTATCACATGTCATTTATTGCCTTTGAAATCCTTTATCCTTATCAGTACATTAAGGACATAGCATTATCACTATGGGACTGTTTTCTAAGAAATATGTAAATATACATATACACACAGTACTTTAAGAAAACTGCTTCTGGGGGCTGGAGAGATGGCTCAGCCTAGTGACCCAGGTTCGATTCCCCAGTACCCACGGAAACCCAGAAGCACAAAGTGGCACATGGATCTAGAGTTTGTTTGCAGTGCCTAGAGGCCCTGGCACATCCATTCTCTCTCTGCCTCTCTGTCTCTCTTTGCTTGCAAATAAATAAATATTTTACAAAAACAGCTTTTGGGGGGGGCTTTACACCCTCTTGGCCTCCCTCATGGCAGAAGCTCTCTGTACTTTTCCTTCTTTCCTTCTTAATCTAATAAAGTCTCTCTAAACCTTAAAAACAGCTTTGGGGGCTGGAGAGATGGCTTGGGCTGGAGAGATGGCTCAGTGGTTAAGGCACTTGCCTCCAGTGCCTAAGGCCCCCCCCTTCAATTCCCCAGTACCCACATAAGCCAGACCCACAAGGTGGTGGCCCTGGTGTGCGCTCTCTCTCTCTCTCTCTCTCTCTCTCTCTCTCTGCTTGAAAAATGAATAAATAAAATATTTTTTTAAAAAACAGCTTTGAAGCTGGGCGTGGTGGCGCACGCCTTTAATCCCAGCACTCGGGAGACAGAGGTAGGAGGAGCACCATGAGTTCAAGGCCAACCTGAGACTACATAGTGAATTCCAGGTCAGCCTGGGCTAGAGTAAGATCCTACCTAGAAAAACCAAAATAAATAAATAAATGAATAAATAAATAAATAAAAATTAAAACTATAGTATCCATGCTGGGCCATAGCTCAGTGGTAGAGCATTTGGGTTTGATCCCCAGAGCCAAGGGGGGAAAGCCTGGGCATGGTGCTACATACCTATAACCAGCATTTGGCAGCACTTGGGAGTTAAAAGTAGGATGATCAAGCCGGGCATGGTGGCGCATGCCTGTAATCCCAGCACTCCGGAGGCAGAGGTAGGAGGATCACCGTGAGTTCAAGGCCAGCCTGAGACTACATAGTGAATTCCAGGACAGCCTGGACTAGAGCAATACCCTACCTCGAAAAACCAAAAAAAAAAAAAAAAAAAAAAAAAAGGACAATCAAGAGTTCAAGGTCAAAAAAAAGGATTTCAAGGTCATACTTAGTTACATTTCTTGAAGCCAGCCTGTGCTGGCTATATAGACCCTGCCTTCTTCCCCACTCTAAATAGCTTTCCTTCTTCAAATAGCCAGGCATAGTGGCTCATGCCTGTAATCTCAGCTGCTGTAAGGAATATTACTATGAGTTTGAGGCCAGCCCAGGCTACACAGTGAGTTCCAAACCATCCAGGATACAGAATAAAACTCCCCAAGCCGGGCGTGGTGGTGCATACCTTTAATCCCAGCACTTGGGAGGCAGAGGTAGGAGGATTGCTGTGAGTTCAAGGCCACCCTGAGACTAGAGTCAATTCCAGGTCAGCCTGGACTAGAGCGAGACCCTACCTCAAAAAACCAAAAAAAAAAAAAAGAATAAAACTCCCCAAAACAAGCAGATGTGGTGGCTCCTGCCTTTAATCCCAGCACTCATAAGGCTAAAACAAGCAGATTGGCTACCAGGCCAGCCTGGTCTACACAGTGAGTTCAGGACATCTAGGGCCTATCTCCAAACAATAACAACAAAACCAGAACTGAAACAACAAAAACAGCTTCCTGAGGGGCAGGACCTTGTCTGTCTTGTTTAGTACCTAGAATAATGTAGTGAGAATTTGGGATTTGTTGAATGCACTAAGAAAACAAGCCAGACGCCAGGCCTAGATCTGTCTACCTGTTAAGCCCACGCTTTCCAAGTGGTGAGCCAAGACAGAGCAGGAAGGACCTACCTCACTGTTGCACCTTGCTTTCCTCCAGCTACCCCCTTGGGCAACGTGGAGGACTGCTACCGCTACTTTACCAGTGTTCTTTTTTGCCATGGAGTCAGGGTCAGTACCCTAGAAAGGATCCTTCCCTTCCGAGTCAAGGCCTAGCCCGAAGTCCTGTTCTTTCTCCCACCATCACTCTCTTCCTCTGAAAGCCACCATGGGTTTGTTCTGCTTCTAACTCAAAGTTGTCACCACAGCGTCCCCCCTTTAGCATCGACCTCTTTAGAGAGGATCAACTGCTAGCATTGACAGACTATGTGGTCAACACCTACTTCCGCCACTTCAAGCTCTACAAATATGTCTTCACGCCCCAGGTACTGTTCAAGGGCAAAGAGCAGCCACCCGTCTCCCCATTCCCTTCTAGGCAGATGCCTTCCTCTCAGTATCTCTTTCTATTCTTCCTAGGTGCGGCTGGATCTGTCTTTGACTTACATGGGGCTCCAGCCATCCCAGCCCTGCCCAGAGAGTAAGACAGGCATGGGAGGGCCAAGGCAGGGCCAGGGCAGGGTTGGGGCCAATGCCTTCCTGCTTCTGGCATACAGAGAAAGAAGACACCATGGAGGCAGCTGAACAAGCAGTCACCCCACAGGAGGAGGAACCAGAGACAGTGGCCCAGCCAGAAGAGGAACCAAGTGAGCACTTGAAAGGGTTAGGGTTAGGGGTTAGGGTGTCCTAGGCTTCTATGCCAGGGTCAAGGGAAGGGCTTGGGCTGCCCTAAGACTTCAGACCCTTTTCTTGTTTTTGTTTAGTTTCCAGTTTGTTTTCTAGACCTAGGGAGTGAACCCAGAGCCATGTGCATGAAGTGTTCTACCACTGAGTTATCTCCCACTTTTTTTGCTTGTCTGTGTGGTGTACATGCATGTGTCTATGCATGTTCATATGAGGGGGTAGGGTATATGTACACATGTGTGGTGTGGAGACCAGAAGTTGACATTCATTGTCTCACTCAATTGCTCTCCACCTTACTTTTCAAAAATATTTTGAGAGAGTATGTGCAAATGAACACCAGGCACATGTGTCACTTTGTACACCTGGCTTTATGTGGGTACTGAGGAATTGAACCAGAGTCCTCAGACTTTGCAAGCAAGCACCTTTAACCATTGAGCTATCTCTCCAGCCCTCCACCTTAATTTTTGTGAAAGGTTCTCACTGAAGCCAGAACTCACTGATATGGCTAGACTAGGCAGCCAGAAAGTCCCAGGGATCCTCCTTGTCTCTACCTCCCCAGCACTGGGATTAGAGGCAGCATTTGAGCATTTGTTACTTGAGTGCTGGGGATCTGAACTCAGGTCCACACGTTTGCATTGTAAGAATTTTACCAACTAAGCTTTCTCCCCAGCTCCCCCCCATTATTTATTTATTGATTGATTGAGGTAGGGTCTTGCTCAAGCGCAGGCTGACCTGTTCACTATGTAGTCTCAGGCTGGCCTCGAACTCATGGCAATCCTCCTACCTCAGCCTCCCGAGTACAGGGATTAAAGGCGTGCACAACCACACCTGGCTCAGCCCAGGACTTCAGACTTAAGTTTTAGTCCCGGTGTTCTCTAAATGATTATTTATGCTAAAGTCCAAGATGATAAATACAGAATCTGGGGCTTTGGATATGTTGTGTGTGTACATGAATGTATGCTATGGCTCTGTGGTGTGTACGTATGTATATGCATGCTAGGGTCTGTGGTATGTGTATTTGTATGTGTATATATGTTAGAGCCCTGGAGTGTGTGTATGTATGTATATGCACTCTAGGCCCTGAGATGCATGTTTATATATGTATATGCACACTGGGCACTGGAATTTGTATGTAGCTATGTGTTTGCATGTGTGAAGAAAAAGTGGCTCCAGAAAGAGGATGAAAAAACCATTACTGTATCCCAGGATGCCTGGTTTTAAGTATGTTCTGAATATTAACTCACTGTGGTGTACCAGCTATCACTACTATACATGTTATTACTATACATTTATACAAGGAAACTGACATATGGGTTAAGTAACCTGCCTAGGGTGGGTCACAGCTACTAAGGTGCTATCAGAACTTGAATCCAAAGTCCAGTGAAGCCACTCTGACTTTCTCAGAAGGTCTGGCTAGAATTTCCTGAAGTAAAGCAGTATTACCCCCTTTTCTCCAGACCATGTCTCTTCTACCTGCCTTTTATCTACCCCTGCAGGCCACGTTGGCATCCTCCAAACCTATATCAAGACCCAACTGAACAAGGAGTTGGGACAGCTCCAGCAGCTGGTGGAGGAACAGCTCAAGGCCAGTGAGGACAGGCTGAGCAGCAAGCTGACCGCACTAGAGCGGCCCTATCAGCTCCCTCCCAGCAAAGGCAAGAACAAGACAAAGTGATCCCCAGCATTTTCCCCAATAAAGACCTGGGCCAGAACACCCCATCTTCCACCCTCCCAAGCACCTTCTGGGCTTCCCTGATGAGGACAGACAGCAGACACAGAACACTGGCTCTCCCCAGCTTGTAGCAGCTTTTATTTTGGATGCACAGGCAGCACTGACAAGGCCAGGCACAACATCCAGAGTGGCTCCGTCCACCCCAGCTCTGCTCTCCAAGCCCAGAATCAAGGGTAGGGATACAGGGCTGCTTTCTATGGTAGTACCATTAGTAGTGGTAGGCTTGGCAAGTCAGGGGGCCCAAGGCCAGATACCCAAGGGACTGGAATGATAAAAATCTCTTGGAGAGTCCTGCTTTCTGGGTCTGTCCAGTGCCAAGGTCCTAGCCCAGTATCGCTCATGCAGTCTCGTTGAGAGCAGTGGAGTCCCCTTCCTCATCTGTGCTCATAAGTGGAAAAGGCCTAGGGGGCAGGTGCTGGAAGAGGGCTGCCCGGTTCTGCTGTTCACCCTTCTTCACCCAGTGGCCATACAGGCGGAAGGCACAGTTGTCAATGAGGCGCCTTATTGGCCGCAGTGCATAGGGGTCCCTCAACAGTGCATTCTTGGTCAGTGGCCGTGAACGGTGAATACTTAAGGCCACTCGCCCAGCAGCCAGTATTGTCCATACTGCCACCTGTGAAGGGGGACAGTGTGAGCTCCAGTGAAGCATCCAGCATGGGGAAAAGTCACAGACAGGCCCAGGTGCAGACCCTGCCACTCACAGCTTACCCGGAAGCGCTGGCGAGGAGTGAGGTTCCAGGGTTGGCTGCCTTCACAACGCTCAAAGAAGGGGTGCTGTAGGGCCTGCTGGGCTGTCAGGCGTTCTTCAGGATTTACCTGCAGGAGTCTTGAGATCTAGAGAAACCCACAGAGTATAAAAGGCAGATCTTGGGCCTTCCCCAGTATCTTCTCATGACCCTGACTTACCAAGTCTTTGACAGTGTTTGAACGGTCATCCCACTCAGGTGAGTTAAACTGGTATTGACCCTCCATGATCATGCGTAACATCAAGATCTGGCGCCGGTGCCAGAATGGTGGTGAGCCAGCAAGCAGAGTGAACAAGATCACCCCACAGGCCCAGCTAAGGAAAAGACCACACTTAGACAGGTCCAGTAACCAGCAAGGAAGTAGCACACAGGAGGAAAGAAGGCAAGACCAGAAACTCACAGGTCGACTTCCTTGCCATATCCTGGGTGGGTTTCATCCATGGAGCATTTAAGGATCTCTGGTGCTAGATAACCTGGAGTTCCACACAACTCTGGGGAGAGGGAACAGAAATTGAGGTGATGCCACCAACCCCCTCAAGAAGACTTCACACCAAGTCTCTGCTGGAGCCTAGCCGCCAGTGTTCCTTCCCTGCTCTTATGTGTTTCCTGCTAAGCCTCAAAACTGGACAGTGTCCCTGGATAAACAACCCCAATAGTCCCTCCTGGAAAACCTGGCTGGGGAAATGACTTCCAGCTACTACTCAACCATATCATTTGCCTCCACCAACTCTCAAGCCAAGCCAACCCACCTGTTCCTCATATAATTTACTACCACATTTTTTTTTTTTTTTTTGGCTTTTTCGAGGTAGGGTCTCACTAGCCCCAGGCTGACCTGGAATTTACTGTGTAGTCTCAGGGTGGCCTTGAACTCACAGCGATCCTCCTACCTCTGCCTCCCGAGGGCTGGGATTAAAGACATGCGCCACCACGCCCGGTTTACTACCACATTTTTATGTATATTATATGGAAAAAAACTTTTTCTCTGTATTCCTTTCTATCAAATCTAATCTATAAATCTATAATGTCCATTCTGGAAACAAAGACAAGTAGAAATATGGAGTTTATTTAATCTTTTAGTTCAAAATAGATTTTTTTTTAAAGTGTTGGGAATTGTACCCAGGACCTTACACTTGCTGGCCAAGCATTCTACCACTGAACTATATCCCCCAGCTGCTGCAAATGAATTTCTGTCCAGCTTTACATGGGTGGCTGGGGAACTGAATCTGAGCCAACAGATTTTGCAAGCAAGTGCCTTTAACCACTGAACCATATCCCCAGCCTTTAGTAAAAAAAAATCTTTTGAGTCAGGGTCTCACTCTAGCTCAAGCTGACCTCAAACTCTGAGGCAATCCAGCTCCAAGTAATTTTTAAATGTTTATTTATAAGCAGAGAGAGAAAGAATGATTATGGGTGTACCAGGGCCTCTAACCTTTGCAAATGAACTCCAGATGCATGTCCTACTTTGTGCATCTGATTTTATGTGGGTACTAGGAAATTGAACCCAGGTTAGGCTTTGCAGGCAAGTGCTTTAACTGCTGAACCATCTCTCTAGCCCCAGGCATTTACTTAAACTCTGTCAATCTCTTGTGAAAACCATTCCTAGGGCCAGGCATGGTGATACACACCTTTAATCCCAGCACTAGGGATAGGAGAGGAGGAGGTAGGAGGAGTTCAAGGCCATCCTGGGGCTACAAAGTGAGTTCCAGGTCAGCCCAGGCAAGAGACCCTACCTTGAAAAAAAAAAAAGAATGAATCAATGAATTAGGGTTGAAGAGATGGCTCAGAGGTTAAGGCACTTGCCTGCAAAACCTAATGACCTAGTTAAAAAGGTTAAAAAGGGCTGGGAAGATGGCTTAGTGATTAAAGACACTTGTTTGTAAAGCCCAAATGGCCCAGTTTCAATTCCCAAGTACCCAGGTAAACCAGATGCACAGGGCTGGAGAGATGGTTCAGTGGTTAGGGCACTTGCCTCCAGTGCCTAAGGCCCTGGGTTCAATTCCCTAGTACCCACATAAGCCAGACCCACAGGGTGGTGGCCCTGGTTCGCTCTCTCTCTGCTTGAAAATGAATAAAATATTTTTTAAAAAACAGATGCGCAAAGTGGCACATGTATCTGAAGTTCATTTGCAGCAGCTAGAAGCTCTGGAGTGTCCACTCTCATGCTCTCTCCTTGCAAACAAAAAAAAAACCAAAAACCCTTCCTTGATTCTCCATCATAGTATCAGGATCAAATCTAGACTCCTATAGCCTAGGGTCCTCCATGATTTAATGTAAATCTATATTCTTACTTTCTTCTACCAGTTTAGGTACTAATTCTAATTTCCAAATTGTTTCATGATACACTTCCAAGAGACAAAAAGTAAGCCTAATTTGAAAATGACTTTTGGGAATATTGACTGCCCTGTTAGAGTTGTTGATTAGATGTGCCTTTACCAAGTTAACTATCTTCCAGCAAGCAAACAACACAATGAAATGTGTGTGCTGTAGGGAGAAAAAACAAGAACAAAGGAGAGTAAGGGGAGGGTTACCTGACTGGAGGTTTAAAGTGAAACCACAATCACTCAAGCCAAAGTGTGGAACAGACTTGAGCAAAGAGGATTCCAAAAAGAAAAGTGGCCAGGTGTGGTGACACACATCTTTGGGAGGCAGAGGTAGGAGTTTGAGGCCAGCCTGAGATTACATAGTGAATTCCAGGTCAGCCTGGACTAGAGTGAGACCCTGCCTCAAAAAAAAAAAAGTGTCTGGGGACATGCTCAATGGCTTGTCTGTGAAGCCTGCTGGCCTGGGTTTGACTCCCCAGTATCATGAAGTAACATGGAGATGCAGATGCACAAAATGACACATGCATCTGGAGTTCATTTACAGAGGCTCTGGAGCACCAAAGAAAAATGTGTTAAGTCCACAGGTTAAAGTTGCACTGCCCAAATTCAAATTCTGGCTGAGTAAATTTGGCAAGTTATCTTGTGTCTTTATGCCAAGCTATAGAAACAAGACAAATACTATTGCCCATGGTTGTTGAGATTTAAAGAAACAAGTCATGTAAAGATCGAGAGGTGTTTTACCCCCTCCTGCCTTGTCATGGGCAGGAACTCTTCATACTCTCTTTTCCATCTCAATCTAATAAAAACCTCTCTCTCTCTCTCTCTCTCTCTCTCTCAAAAAAAAAAAAAAAAAAGATTTGGAGACAGGCATGGTGGAGCACAACTTTAGTCCCAGCACTGGGGATGCTGAAGTAGGAGGCCAGCCTGGGCTATAGTGAGACCCTTCCTGGGTGGGAGTAATTGCTGTGGTACTACCCTCATGGTACATGTCCAGTATGTGTTAGTTACATGCAATGCAAACCCATTAAGAGCAAGATAGCATATTAAAAGCTTTTGAGGTAGGCATGGTGGTTTAATCGAGCCTGAGACTATTACATAATGAATTCCAGTTCAGCCTGGGCTAAAGCTGAGACCCTACCTTGGAAAAACCAAAACCCAAACAAACAAAAAAGCTCTGGAGAATTCCTACACTTGAGCTTTGCTTCAAGTTTTCCATTTATACTAGAAATATTTGTCACAATAAATCTGATACTGAAGGCTGTCTGGACATAAACAGCACTTGGTGGTCTTGTCTTATCCATATCCCTCACTGTTGAACCCTTACAGCCTCCACTCCCTCTACCTCCTGGGATGCGGCCCAGCTACAAGCCTCTCCTCCAGGGCTTCCTTCATCTCCCAGATCAAGAGGACATAGGTTGTACACAAGCCTTTGCACCCAGTGGGCACTCAGCAACTGCTCATTGTCTTCCCTTTTTCTTGGCAACTAGGACTCAGTTTTCAATCCGGCTAAGTTTCTTGGGGCAATAGGTCCTCTCACCTCGAAGCTTCTCGCCAGGTTCCAAGTGACAGGAGAACCCAAAGTCTGAAAGGCGGATCTGCATATTGTCATCTAGGAGAATATTCTCGGGCTTCAGGTCTCGGTGCACAATGTTGTTGGCATGAAGAAAGCTCACTGCTTCCAGTAGAGACCTCATGATGGACCTGAGGGAAGCACAGTCTCCTGCTTTGTCATGCCTATTCCCCTCACCCCAGAGGGCTAAAGGCTCTACCATTACCTTGTTTCCTTTTCTGAGAGGGCCACCTTCTCTGTGAGATAGTCAAACAGTTCTCCTTTTCGCATCCTAAGAAATGGGGGATAAGGGATAGGGAGGCAGATGTAGCCTACTGTAGGCGGAGAAAATAAGCCAGAGCTCACAGAAACCATGGAAGAAGCCAGTGACAAGATTGTTCTGTGGAATGTGGGTAAGTAGAGGGTCTTCAGAGCTGGGCCATAATAGGGTTAAGTAAGAATAAGCTACTTAGGACAATAACTCATGAAAGGTCCTTGATCTTTTTTACTTAACAGCTACAAAAAGGTAATATTGGACTTTTTTTTTTTTTTTTTTTTTTTTGTTTTTTTGAGGTAGGGTTTCACTCTAGCCCAGGCTGACCTAGAATTCACTATGTAGCCTCAGGGTGGCCTTGAACTCATGGTGAACCTCCTACTTCTACCTCCCGAGTGCTGGGATTAAAGGCATGCGCCACCATGCCCGGCTGGCCCATTTTTTAATTCTGCTTATTTAATCATAATTTTAAATAAAAGTTATAAAGGCAGCTCTGTATCAGTAGTGTTAGTGTCCCACAAAGTTGCAGGACGATGCAGGGCTTTTTCCTTTTTTTTTTTGGTTTGGTTTTTTTGAGGTAGGTCTAGCTCTAGCCCAGGCTGACTTGGAATTCATTCTGTAGTCCCAGGCTGGCCTCAAACTCCTACTTCTGCCTCCCTAGCCTAGTGCTGGGACTGGGATTAAAGGTGTGCACCACCACACCTGACTAAAGGGCATTTCTTAAGATCCTTGGTCTTATTTTTTCTTTTAAAACAAGCAGAGAGACAGAGAATGGGTATGCTAGGGCCTCCAGCTGCTGCAAACGAATTCCAGATGCATGTGCTATTTTGTGCACCTGGCTTTATCTACTGGGGAACTGAACCGGAGTCAGGCTTTGCAGGCAAGCACCTTAAATTCTGAGCCATCTCTCCAGCCTTTTTTTTTTTTTTAAAGAAGGCAGGGTCTCACTCTAGCCTAGGCTGATCTGGAACTCATGATGATCCTCCTACCAGGGCCTCCCAAGTGCTGGGATTATATAAGACACCATGCCTGACTCTCGCCTTGGACTTTTGAAGAGGGCTGTTTGTTTAAAAAAATTTTTACACACACACACACACACATATATATATGTATATATGTATATAATACACATACATATATATATATTCCAGGTCAGCCTGGGCTAGAGCAAGACCCTACCTCGAAAAACAAACAACAAAAAACTTTGGTATTTATTATTGGAAATGGCAGCTCATTATGTAGCTCAGGCTAGCTTCAAATTTGCAATCCTTAGACCTCTGGAGTACTGGGATTACAGGTATGGCAACCTGGCTAAATCACTGTCTACTTATTTATTTATTTATTTATTTATTTATTTATTTATTTATGTTTTTTTGAGGAAGAGTCTTGCTCAGGCCCCGGCTGACCTGGAATTCACTATGTAGTCTCAGGGTGGCCTCAAACTCATGGCGATCCTCTTACCTCTACCACTTGAGAGCTGGGATTAAAGGTACCACCACACCCAGCTTTTTTTTTTTTTTTTAATTGAGAGAAACAGAGAGAATTGGCACTCTGGGGCCTCCAACCACTGCAAAGAAACTCCAGACACAAGGCTACCTTGTGTATCTAGCTTTACTGGGTACTGGGGAATTGAACTCAGGTCCTTTTACTTTACAGGCAAGTGCCTTAACTGCTGAACCGTCTCTCCAAGCCCAATTTATTGTCTTTTGACAATACCTTTGTAATTGGTGTACATTGTATTGTATAAAATATGACATTTGGATTCAAATGAACCAGGAACAGCACCTGAGTAGAGATAGTAGAGCACTACAGTGTGATAAGGAGATAGTTGAGTGAGGATTTAGTGTATAAGAGTCATGTTCCTCTTTTATTTTTATTGGTGTGTGTGTGTGTGTGTGTGTGTGTGTGTGTGTGTGTGCGTGATGCGCACATATGTACCAGTGCTCACATAGGCAGAGGCAGGGAGGGCATTGGGTATACACCTATTACTCTTCTGTCTTCTACCAGGAGCCCATGAATCCTGTCTCTGACCCTCCTCAGGACTGGGGTTACAGGAATGCATATCCATGCCTAGCTTTTTCCATGGCTACTAAGGATTGAACTCAGATCTTCATGCTTACATAGTAAGCACTTACCAATTGAGCCATCTTCTCAGCCCCTACTTTTCTCTTAAAACAACCTTTCCATGGGGTGGAGATAAGGCTCAATAGTTAAGGCACTTACTTACAAAGCCTAACAGTCTGGGTTGGATTCCCCAGTAAAGCCAGATGTACAAAGTAGCTGGAGGCCCTGGTGTACCCATTCTCTCTTTCTCTCTCTCTCTCTCTGCTTGCAAACAATAAATAACAATAAAAACAACCAAGCTGGATATGATGGCACACACCTTTAATCCAGCAGGAGGATTGCCATGAGTTCAAGGCCAACCTGAGACTACATAGTGAACTCCAGGTCAGGCTGTGCTACAGTGAGACCCTACCTTGAATCCCCCTCAAAAACAAAAACCCTTTTCCACACTGCTCATTTTATGATGATGGGGAACTGAGATGGGGCCTCTCTGGGTCACTAAAATTCCTTGCATTTGACAATGTCCCCATCATGGCACCTAGGGAAAGGGCTTTTAGGCAGGCTGGGTGAGATAGAGACCTGGCTGTAGCAGAGGAAAATGTACACAGGTTAGGGTGATCCCCATCCCAAAGAGCTGTAAGGGGCCACACATGGAGGCAGAAGGATGTTTCTCAGATAGGCAGGGAGATACTCACAGGTCAAACACCAGGAACATGAAGCTAGAAGACTCGTAGGAATCGATGAGAGTGACTGGGGAAAGAGGCAGAGAAATAGAGATGGAAAGGGGCAAAAATGCACCCCAGGTGCTTGTCCGCCCTAAGGCAGCAGGGGCCATTATCCTGGGAAGGAAGGAGAACCAAGGAGGGAATGGGGACCCAAAGCTGGCCAATATTGGAGATGGAGGAAGGGCAGAGTCTAGATGCAATGCTGGGGTATGGGCTGGGGCAGGGCTGTCAGCAGGAACAGGGAATGCAGCCTCACTGATATGGGGGTGGCCAGCGACCTGGCGAAGGATGTGCATCTCTCGTTGGGTGGCTTCCCGCACCTCCTCCAGCTGCTCTAGACTCAGCCGCTCAGCTGTCACCTCCATGATCTTCACAGCAAACTCATCGCCAGTAGCTCGACAGATGCAACGGCGAACCACGGAGCTCACTCCTCTGTCCGAGCAAGACGGTAGCACAATCAAGGGATGGGGTTATAGGCATGCCTCAGGTCCAGCTTCTAAAGTCTCATTCCCAGAGTGGAGCCTCAGCTTCCTATAGCAGCTATGCCAGACTCTGAAGACCCATCTAGCCAACAGGACAACCACTACAGGAACTTACAGTGGCCTCCTGGGTGCCACACCAAAGCCACAGGAATCCAGGTAGGAGACATGGCTTGAATCTAGGCTCTACCTTTCCTTCTAAAGGTAAGCCTAGGCAAGGCCTTTCCACACTGAGCCTAAAAACTTGCCCCTTATAGGAAGTAGCAAGAGGCAATGTAAATCTTATTTCATTCATGCTTTCCTGATTACTATATCCAAATCCCAGAGTTCCCTTACAACACCTGAAGCACAGGAGCCAAATCAATGCAGAAACTTTGGCTAAAAGATCAAAGGTGAGACTTAGATCTTAGTGCACACACTAAGTTTGCCACCAATTAACCTCTATGTGTCTCAATATGTCTCTGGCTTTAGCTTCTGTAACCCTGAAATGTGACCAAAACATCATGAAAGGATGTTGAAAAGCAATTCTTAGGTAGAAACAGTAAGGGGGACATGGCTTTCCTTGTTGGGGCTACAGCACCAACTCCTTATGACTTTTAACTGTTCAGACTCATTTACAGATCTCTTCAGATTTTGCCCTCAAATTGTATTTTTTTTTTTTTTTGGTTTTTCAAGGTAGGGTCTCACTCTAGTTCAGGCTGACCTGGAATTCACTATGTAGTCTCAGGGTGGCCTCGAACTCACAGCAATCCTCCTACCTCTGCCTCCCAAATGCTGGGATTAAAGGCGTGCGCCACCACGCCCGGCTCAAATTGTATTTTTTTTGGTTTTTCGAGATAGGGTCTCGCTATAGCCCAGTGATCCTCCTACCTCAGCCTCTTGAGTGCTGGGATTAAAGGCATGCACCACTACCACACCTGGCCCTGAAAACTTGAGAGAGATACAGAGACAAAGAGAGGGGTGGGAATGGCTGCAGCAGGGCTTCTTGCTAATGCAAAGGAACTCCAGATGCATCTGTCACTTTGTGCATTTGGCTTTACATAGGTTCTGAGGAATTGAACCTGGGCCAGCAGGCTTTGCAAGCAAACACCTTTAATTGCTGAGCAATCTTTTTTTTTTTTTTTTAAAGTTTTTCGAGGTAGGGTTTCAGGGCTCAAAGGTGTACACCACCACGCCAGCTTTTTGGAAACTTTTGATGACTAAATGTATCTGCCACTGCCTCTACATGTGAGGCCTTATTTTTTTGTTTGTTTTTCGAGGTAGGGTCTCGCTCTAGTCCAGGCTGACCTGGAATTTACTCTGTAGTCTCAGGCTGGCCTCGAACTCACAGTGATCCTCCTACCTCTGCCTCCTGAGTGCTAGGATTAAAGGCGTGCGCCACCACGCCCGGCTAGGCCTTATTTTTAATCTCTACATGCTGGACTCCTATTCATACTTTAAAACCCAGACCACAGAACACATAGCTAGCATGCATGAGGTCCTAGGTTCAATTCCCAGCACCCAAGGGGAGAGGAAAACAGCTCAAAAAACATTCTTTCTGAGAGTATAAGGGGAGGTGGAGGACACAGCATTTTATACAAAGTCCTAACTATTTAAATTGATACTTTTTTTAATGTTCGTGTGATTCAGCCACTTCACCTGGAGTACTTCCAAAACACATTTTATACCCTTCACATGTTTAGCTTCGCGCCTAGTACATAGCATGTGCTTCGAACAAGTTTGTGGAATACATAAATGGAAGAATGAGATGGGGGAAATGCGTTAACTCAGAGTATGACCTAGTCACTAAATGTTCTCCATCAGCCACTTCCCACCTATCCTGCCCTCGGATGGAACCTTGGATCCGACCTCTGTGGACCTCTAGTCCTAGCACAGGCTCACCTGCCAATGATGTCCTTAGGGTCGTACTTCTGGTAGAACTCCTTGGCCGCAGCCCAGTCGGGCAGCTCGTCCTCCGGCCCCACGTCCAGCGTCATTCTGAAGGATGAGGGGGCCTGGGCAGTGGAAAAGGAGGACAGCGAGGGTAGGGAGGCCCACAGGTTCCGAGACGACGCACATTGCGGCTCCCGGAGGCGCAGCACCTGCGGCTGGGGCGCCAGGGTCTTGGGGGACGGGGTGGAGGTCGGGTAAGGGTCGGGAATGGGGTAACCACAGAGAACGGTCCAGGGGGAGGGAGGGTGGCAGGGCGGGAAGGGGGACAGGGGAGGGAGGGGAAAAGGTGGCCCGGAAGAACGGGAAAAGGGCACAAGTGCGGGCGGCTGTTACCGCGCAGGCGCACTGGGCGAGAGCGGGGAGTAGGCACAGGGTCTCGCGCGGGCTCACCTGCGGGGGCGAACAGAGTCCACAGCAGAAGCCAACCCCACGGCCGCGGGGCTCGCTGTCAGTCCTTGGCTTTACCCGGGACGGAGCCCGCAACGCCTCGAAGCTCCGCCCCCTTGCCGCAGCCAATAGGCAGCGCGGCTTCAGGTGTCAGGCTCGGAAACCCCGGCGCCCGGAAGTCGCTGCTCCAATAGAAAGCCGAGGCGCAGCAGCTCACGGTTACCTGAAGCCTTGACCGCAGGGCAAAGCCTCAGCTAGAGCCAATCAGTGCACGCCTCTGCTGTAGGAGGCGGGGCTCGTGGGGCCCGAGTTTGGGGCCGAGAGTGGGACGCGGAAGGGAGTTTTTAGCCGTAAGTGTGACTTCGAAGACGTGGGGATTCTGGGCGTCGCTGTGCCAACAGCTCTTGGCCTCTTTCTTCGGTTTCTCGCAAGTGTCCTTGTATAAATTCATCTCTAGTATGTTCATCCTACTGGAGAGTTCTTGCCATGTGGAACTCAGTACGCATGCACGAAAGCCGCTTAGCCATTCGCTGAGGACTGGAGAATAGGTGTCCTGGTCCTGTGGGCAATGACTCCAGGCTTTCCCAATGCTCCCTTACAGCCCTCCAGGCTAAGCCAGCTCAGCCCTGTCATCGATTTTCTCATACAACAAATACTAGAGTGTCTAACACCTAGTCTCTAGACTAACAGCAACGAAAAAACAACGTATCCTTGGGAAGCTTATGCAAAAAAAATAATTTTTGAGGCAGAGCCTCATGCTAGCCAGGATGAACTGGATCTCACTTTGTAATACAGGATAGCCTTGAACTCAGTGTTCCTTCTACCTGGAGTGCTGAAATGTATGAAAAGCTGAGCCATCACTCTAGGAATAAGAACAGTCTTTCAAGAGCTTTTTTGTTCTGTAATAAATCCATGTGTGTACACAGGTAGGTGTGTAGGCTCCACCTTTTTTTTTTTTTTTTTTTTTTTAAGGTTTTTGAGGCTTACTTTAGCCTTTACCTGGAACTCATTCTGTAGTACAGGCTGGCCTTGAACTCATCCTCTTACCTTAGCCTCCCAATTGCTGGGATTAAAGGCATGTGCCACCGTGTCTGGCAGCCTGCCTATTCTTATTTGTGCCAGAACTTCTTACTGATCCCAGAGCTTGTCATTTTTTGGGGGGAGGGGGAGCACAATGTGTGTGGTCATAACCACCTGTTTATGTGGGTCCTGGGGATCAAACTCTGAGCAATCTCTCTGGCCTCCTCAGGCCCCCAGCCTTGCACAGGATGAGCCATCTCTCCAGTCTGGGGTACCATTTCTTTGTACTGCTTAATAGTCTCTTAATAGGGAGGCCAGACTACAACCTCAGGTGCCCTTTTTAAAATTTTTATTTAGTATGCTCGCTTCCGCAGCACATATACAAAATTGGAACGATGCAGCTTAGAATGGCTCCTGTGTCTGTGTGAGACGCAAATTTGTGAAGCATTCTGTATCTTTATTTTTATTTATTTTGGTATTAAAAACCAAATAAAAAACAAAATTATAAAAATCTGAAAATCTGTTATCTTGGGCTGGGTATAGCTCAGTGTTAGACCACAAAGTACTGGGTTTTATTTCTAGTACCACAAACAACAAAATGTCCTGAGGGGCGGGACCTTGTGTAACACAAGTATATTTCCCTTCTTTTCTTATTTAGGAAACAGAAGACTGAATTCAATAAAAAAAATTTTTCCGCCGGGCGTGGTGGCGCACGCCTTTAATCCCAGCACTAGGGAGGCAGAGGTAGGAGGATTGCCGTGAGTTCAAGGCCATCCTGAGACTACATAGTGAATTCCAGGTCAGCCTGGACTAGAGCGAGACCCTACCTCGAAAAAAAAAATTTCCTCCCTGAAACAAGGTCTCATGTAACCAAGGCTAGCCTTAAATTTCTTTTCTTTCTTTCTTTCGTTCTTTCTTTTTTCTTTTTCTTTTTTTTTTTTTTTGAGGTAGGGGCTCACTCTAGCCCATACTGGCCTTGAAGTCATGCTGATCCTCCTACCTCAGGAGTGCTGGGACTAAAGGCTTGTACCACCACACCTGACTCCAACATTGTTCTTTTCATGAAATAACTGATTCAAGTGATGGGACTTGTTCATGTTGAACTGGATCTTGCTAATGTCTTTGGGCCCCCCAACTGAAACCTGTTTGGAATGGAATGTAGTGGGTCTTCAAGAATTCTGCCTACCCTCTCTTTAAAAAGGTTATTTATATTATGTAATGCTAACCCTTGAATGTCTTACATTTGGAAAACATCTGGAAGGACAGTAAAAACTAGAACTAAAGTATTTTAATGAGAAAAAGACACTCCAAGAGTGATTTTTAGATGAATATCCCAGAGCTAGTGATGGCTTATTTCCCCATGAGTTATCAGGAAGGGCATGAGGGTTCACGTCCACAATTATAAAGGCCTGTCAGATTCATGCTAAAATTATTTGAAAATGAGACCAATTGCCCTAGGGGCTCCAAGATAGTGGGTACCCAAAGAGGGAAGGATGAAGCCTGTCTAGCTCAGATCTTCTCCCACACAGTTTCTGGTTCCAGGATGATATCAGATCCAGCTGTCAGACCCAGATTTCCCATACATGTCTCCTGTTTCCTGAAGATAACATTAAGTCTGACTGTTAGGCCAGATCTCCTTGGTGTAGACCAAGGTGGGACATGGACTAAGGCAGGGGATCCAACAGTGAGCCCAGAAACAGCACAGGAACTACACTGCCTGAAGACAATCAAGGGATGAAGGAGGGAAATGGGAAGGACATTCCAAAACTGTAAAAACCCCTTCAGCAGTCAGAGGCAATCTGGTTAGGGCCTCTCCCTACACCAGAGGTATCCTATCAATAAATTTTTCTACCTTACTATAGCTGTCTTCTCATCTCTTAATTCATTATTGGACAGAGAAGAACCCATTGGCTAGCCAGCTGATAGAAAAACATTGAAAGTAAATAAATACACTTTAGTTGCAGGACATGAAGAAATCCAACTATGACTGACCTAGAAGTTCCCCCTTTTGTAAGATCAGAGGTTGCATGGGCTGAAGGAAAAATTGCTGAGTTATGAATACTACATGCTAACACGACCAACACATTTTCTATTATGTGCCCATGGGTAAACGAATGGCACCACTGTTATCAATGCAACCATTTTCTTTTTTAAAAAACATTTTATTGACAACTTCCATAATTATAGACAATAAACCATGATAATTCCCTCCCTGTGCAACCATTTTCTAATTGGATTTAAGGCCACAGGAGGAAACTCAAGCTTTGTAAGGCTGGGCAGAGTCCTATGGCTGGAAAGGTCATAGGTCCTAGTGGGAAAGTGGCTGCTATTGTGTTAAACAGATGTGATATGACTGCCAAAATGCCTTCTAAACATGTGTTCACACCTATAGATTGTTGCTGTCAGTCTTAGCCATGAAAGGAAACAATTTTTTTTTTTTTGGTTTTTCGAGGTAGGGTCTCACTCTAGCCCAGGCTGACCTGGAATTCACTGTGTAGTCTCAGGGTGGCCTTGAACTCAAGGCGATCCTCCTACCTCTGCCTCCCAAGTGCTGGGATTAAAGGCGTGCGCTACCATGCCCAGCTTGGAAACAATTTTTTTCTTACACTGGATGACAGTCCCTGTGGGGACTCATAACCACTCAAGCTATTGAGAATAAATGACTATTGCTATGGCATAGTGGCCCAATTTTCTCAGCCATAAATGAAAGAAAATCAGACTTCCATATCACTCACTCCAAAAGCTCAAGGAAGCTTGAGAAAATATGGCAGAGAGACAATGTGCTAGCTAGAGAAAGGGATGGAATGCTATGTAGCTATTTCCTAGTAAATGAACCATTTCCTTGTTAAAGGGAAGAAGGCTCACAAGACTCAAGAAGCTAACAAAACCCAGGAGACTCAGGAAGTTCTCGAAATTTACAAGCCTGGAAGAGCTGAGAAGGCTCTAAGACTCATGAGGCCCTTGCCACAAGCTATATAAGCAGTAAACAATTTCTGAGAAGGAAAAGATTTCAGTGGAGCTGAAATCTTTTTTTCAAGTTGGACAGGGAGCTCCAGTGATGCATCTTTCATGTGACATCTCCCATGCTGGACTAGGCTCATTGGTGATGCAGCTGCCTTTGAGTCAACACTACTATAAGTATTAGTGACTACAAAGTCACCACTCCAGTAAGTTCCCTGGTTTACCAAGCTAGACTAGCATAATTTCCTTTGTCATTTGTGCCCTATCTGGGGTGATAGGTGCTTACCCACCTCTCTCTCTCTCTCTCTCTTTTTTTTTTTTTTTTTTTGGTTTTTTGAGGTAGAGTCTCCCTCTAGCCCAGGCTGACCTGGAATTCACTATGTAGTCTCAGGGTGGCCTTGAACTCATGGCAATCCTCCTACCTCTGCCTCCTGAGTGCTGGGATTAAAGGCATGAGCCACCATGCCCGGCTTACCCACCCTCTCTCTAAAAAGAAAAAAATTTAAAAATCACATAACAAAAGGGCACTCTGTTTTTTGTTTTGAGGCAGAGTCTGACCTGGAATTTACTCCATAGCCCAGGCTGGCCTTGAATTCCTGCCTCAGCTTCCCCAAAGTGCTGGGATTAAAGGCATAAACCACCATGACTGGCTTTTTTTTGTTTGTTTGTTTTCAAGGTATGGTCTTGCTGTAGCCCAGGCTGACTTGGAATTCACTATGAAGTCTCAGGATGGCCTTGAACTCACAGTGATCCTCCCTCCTATCTCTACCTCCCAAGTGCTGCAATTAAAGGTGTGTACCACCACACCTGGCCATGGCCAGCTTTTTAGAAAGTTTTTTTTTCCCCCAGGTAGGGTCTTGCTATACCCCAGGATGACCTAGAATTCACTATGAAGTCTCAGGGTAGCCTCCAACTCACAGCAATCCTACCTCTGCCTCCTGAGTGCAGGGACTAAAGGTGTGCGCCACCACACCTGATTTAAAAAGATTTTTAAAATTTATTTGTGTGTATCTGGGTGTACTAGGGCCTCTTGCCACTGCAAACAAACATAAGATGTGCTACAATTTGTGTCTGGCTTACAATTATGGAAACAAAAACAAAATCCCATAAGCAGGGCACATGAATTTCAAGAGATGTACAATATCCATAGCAACATGATATATACTTTCCCTGAACTGAAAATATCTTCAAAACCCAATAGAAAATGAATAAATGATATACGCATATAATATAAAGCAATGAAAACTATAGTCATAGTGAATACTGATCATTCCCAAATTGTTAAAGAGGAAAAACAAAAATAATATATATGGGTTGCAGAGATGGCTCAGCAATTATGTGCTTTCTGTGCAAGCATGAGGGCCTGAGTTTGAATCTTCAGAATCCATGTTAGACCTTACCTTGAAAAACAAAAACAAACAAACACAAATTATGAAAAGGATTTGGAGTATTGGCAATGATCCAAATAGTGGTTTTGCAGATGTTGGCTTTGTGTTAATTTGAACTGTGTATTGTTTAGGAATCTGTCGGTGAAATATGCTTCGTGGGTATGTTTTTTGTTTTTTTTTTTCCCTTCTTTCTGAGGTACGGTCTCGCTCTAGCCCAGGCTGACATGGAATTCGATAGGTAGTCTCAGGATGATCTCATGGTGATCCTACCTCTGCCTCTCAAGTGCTGGGATTAAAAGCACCACACCCAGCAAACTTAAAATATATTTATATATGTATGTGTTTATGTGCATGTATGGAAGTCAGAGGAACTGTCTATGCCCCATCTACTTAGAGACAGGGCCTGTTACTGCTCCAAATGAGTCTGGCCCTCAAGCAACTTTAAGTGGGTGTTGGGGTACTTGGGCCAGCAGTTGAACCACCTCCCCATTTCCTATGCTTCACAGTTAAAAAAAAAAATAGTTCAAACTGGGTGGGGTTACACGTGCCTTTAATCCTAGCATTCAAGAGACAGAGGCAGTAAGATCTCAAGTTCAAGTAGTCCAGCCTCAACCTCATAGTGATACCCTGCTTCACATATCAACAAAGTCCACAGCCAGGCAAGGTGGTATACACCAGTAATCCTAGCACTTGGAGGGTGGAGACAGGAGACTCAGGCCTGAGCAATATGAAATTCTCTGTCCAAACCAAATCCAAGGACTGGGAGATGGCTCAATGGGCAAAGTGCAAGGACAAGGACCCGAGTGTAGATCCCCATTAACTACAGAAAATGCCAGGTATGGTGGCATGTGCTTTTAATCCCAGTGCTGGATAGGTGGACAGGCAGATTCTTAGGGCTCGCTGGTTAGCTTGTCCATCCACATCAGTGAGTTCCAGGTAGAGAAAGCAAGACCCAATCTCCAAAAAAAAAAAAAGCGAGAGCTGTGACCCATATAACCCTACCAACTGACTGCAGGCAGAAAGCTGAGATCCTGGCAAGAGATGAGCCACCACAGTCATATCTTGGAGGATCCATAGGGAACCCTGCAGAGAATGACGGGATGAACAGACCCACAACCACAGCATAAGGATAAGCCAGTGAGACAGAAACCACAAAAACCCCTAAGCTCACAACACTAAAGCATTCTTAATACTCACCCACCACAACTCAGGGAACTGAGCAGAAGAGGGGGTGGAAAGATTGTGAGAGCCGTGGTGGGGGAGATCATCAGAGGCATGGTACACTTCAGTATCAACACACTTGGGTCAGGAGAACCCAGCTAAAGACTGGGTTCCATGGTCCCCTACCATAGAGACTGATACAGACGGCCCACGGAGGAGGATATCCAGCTAACTGGGGATGGGGAAGGGGGCAATGAGGAATTGGGGATAACAACTCATTGTTGACCCACTAAACAATGTAACTTATTATGGACAATAAAATAAATAAAAGCAAAAAAAAAAAAGTAAGGTAGAGAACCACACATGTGTATACAACACAACACACACACACGTGCATCCAGACTAACATGAATACACAAACATTCAAGAAAAAACAAAACATACACATGTACCAAAAGTTGAAAATATTATCAGGAATCCCAAGAAAATATAAAATTCATTTAATCAAATGCCAAATACAGAGTGATTTTTTTTTTCTGTTTTCCAACCTTTTCACTCCTCTCTTAGGTCTAGAATCAAACTGTCTGGACTCATTTCTACTTTTTTATTTATTAGCTGAAGGACCTTGGACAAATTGGTGCCCATTTCTTCAACTCTAAGTGAGAACAGTGATGCTGACAGCTGAGTCATTGTGAGGACTGAAGAATTTATGTTCAGAACAAAGCTTAGCAATAAATAATAATCAGTAGCTACTGCTACTCTTCCTGTCTGACCTCAGGGTCTTTACGGATATATGAAGAAGATTGATTTTTTTGTTTTTTGTTTTTTTGAGGTAGGGTCTCGCTCTAGTCTAGCTGACCTGGAATTCACTATGTAGTCTCAGGGTGGCCTTGAACTCACAGCAATCCTCCTACCTCTGCCTCCCGAGTGCTGGGATTAAAGGCGTGCGCCACCAAGCCTGGCTAAGATTGGGTTTTTTTTTTTAAAGGGAATAAAGAAGAAGAAAGGACGAAGAAAGAAAAAGAAAGGAGGGGGAGGAAGGAAGAAGAAATGCCAGGCATGGTGGTGCATGCCTTTAATCCCAGCACTCGGGAGGCAGAGGTAGGAGGATTGCCATGAGTTCAAGGTTTCCCTGGACTAGAGCGAGACCCTACCTCGAAAAACCAAAAAAAAAAAAAAAAGAAAATTTTTTCTCATAGAGGTCCTAGGTAGAAGTTAGAGGCCAGACTTAAATCCAATCTAGTTACTACCAAGGGCCCAAGGGAAAGCAGAAAAAAGAACAATTAGACAAAAGCATTTCATCAACAAAATGGTTTTTATTATAAAACAATTTCTAATTAAAAACCAAGCCAGGTCTTGAACCCCTCCTCTAAATGGAGGTCTCCCTAAGATGGAGGAGCATAGGAAACAGAAGGTGGAGGGCACTGAAAGAAGACAGTAGGGTGACCTCCCCTCAGTCTCAGGTGCTTTTATAAAGGGCTAGATGAGCTCTTCCAAAGGCCCTTGAAAGACAATATTCTTGCAACCAGGAAGGGCCATTGCTGTCACCAAAACAGAGAATTGTCACACTGTTGGACCGGATTCAGGTCTTGGCTGACTCTCAGCAGAGGCTACCCAGGGTCACTCAGCTTGAGCGATGGTGTAGGATAGCAGAAACAGCAGCAAGGGACCCAGAACAAGGACAGCAAACCAGACAGCAAAACTGGCCAGGATGAACCTCTGGGCCCGGGACCCCCAGTACACTGCCTCCTCGGATCGGCCTGCCTTATGCCGTTCTTCTGCCTGTGGGGGCAGGTTCTTGGTTAGGTTTGCCCCCTGCTTCTGCCCCAAAGTGCCCATTGCCCCACTGCACTAACTAATCAATCATAGCTCATGATCTCATACCCAAACATTTTACATCTCTTTCCAGTTTCTGTCTCTCATGCCCCATCTACAAATTAAGATATCCATCTCTGTCTTGCCTACTTTCCACAGTGACCATGGTTAGCTCACAAGATCACACTTAGGAAAATACATGCTTTTATTTTGTTTTTTAAGGTTTTGTTGTTTGATGATATGGAAAAGGATCCCAGGGCCTGTGCATGCTAAAAAAGCATTCTACTACTAAGTGATATCTCTAGCCTATAAAGTTTTCTTTTAACCTTTTATTATAACCCCATTCTTTTCTATTCATCCTTTATTCATTCAGAATTTGGAGTTAATTCATTTTTGATTCATGTCAAATCCTTCTGCTAGCCCAAAAGGCATCATCATCTCTACTATTAAGGATCCTTTCTAGAGCCAGGCATGGTGGCGCACGCCTTTAATCCCAGCACTTGGGAGGCTGAGGTAGGAGGATCGCCTTGAGTTCAAGGCCAGCCTGAGACTACAGAGTGAAATCCAGGTCAGCCTGGACTAGAGCGAGACCCTACCTCGAAAAAAAAAAGGATCCTTTCTAGGGGTTGGAGAGATGGCTCAGTGGTTAAAGGTGCTTGCTTGCAAATCCTGACGACCTGGGAACCCATGTAAAGCCAGATGTACAAAGTGCGCATGCACCTGGAGTTCAGCTGCAGAAGCAGAATAATTAGGCATGCTCATTCTCTTTCTTATCTCATCAAATCCTTCCCTCCCCCCCAGGTAGGATCTTGATCTAGCCCAGGCTGACCTGGAATTCACTATGGAGTCTCAGGGTGGCCTTGAACTCATAGTGATCCTCCTACCTCCCACGTGCTGGGATTAAAGGCATGCGCCACCACGCCTGGCTAGAGAGAACACACCAGGGCCACCACCTTGTGGGTCTGGCTTATGTGGGTCCTGGGGAATTGAACCAGGGGCCTTAGGCACTGGAGGCCCCTAATCAGATTCTTAAGGGGATAGAAAGTTTCTGAGTGCTAAGACACATTTAGGGACAAGAAAACTCCAGCATGATGTTTCAGTTAGCCTGAGTAGCCTTTCAAAAGGCATTTGTGTGCTGGTTCTATAGCTCAATGGTAGTGTACTTTCCATGGGCAAGGCACTGAATTAAATTCTCAGTACCCCCCCACTGCTACACACACACACACACACACACACACACACACACACACACGGAATACATAGCAGGTGAAGCACTCTTCATGACCCTACTGCTTCTTACAGACTGATGGATTACTTTCATTACTGCACAGCTGCCTCAAGTCTTGACCCATACAATTCACTCTCCATGGAGGCCTTTAAGATCTGGATCCATTTTTGTTGTTTTCAAGGTACTGTCTCACTCTAGTCCAGGCTGACCTGGAACTCATTCCATAGTCCAAGACTGGCCTTGAACTCATGGTGCTCCTCTTACCTTTGCTTCCTGAGATTTTAAAAGGATGTGCCCCGCCATGATTGGCTCTATCTGTGTGTACATGTGTGTTCGTGTGAGTGCAGGTTGCATTGTGTGCCATGACACGTGTGTAGATCAGAAGACAATATCAAGTGTGGGTCCTTGACTTATTTGAGGGAGAGTGCCTTGTTCATTGTTGCATATGCCAGGCTAGCTAGGCTAGGAACTTCCAGAATTGTGTTTGCCTCTCATCTTGGCATAAGAGGGCTGGGATTACAGATGTGAACTACCATTTTCAGTTTATGTGGATTCTGGGGATACAAACTCAGGTAGTCAGTCTTGAACATCAAGCACCTTTACCCACTGGGCCATATCCCCAGTCCTGAGTGGATCTCTTTGAAACACAACTCTGTCTATGTCACTCTCCTCTGCAAAAACTCTTTGATGGCTTCCAAGTATTGAAGATAAATACAGATTTGTTAAATAGAGTTTGAGGCCCTCAGGAATCTGGATCCTTTGGCTTCATCTCTCAGGATTCTTCCCTAGACTAGCTATGTCGAAATACCAGTTAAGCATTTGTACACACTGCTCCCTTTATGTGTAATGTTCTTTCACTCTCATCCCCTCATCATCTCCTTCTGGGTTCCACCCCCCCCCCACATACATAATTCTATTTTACTCTGAGTACCCTGTGCTTCCTCTATCACAAGGATCAACAAGCTGCATTCTATTAATTAGCCATTTTCATTCCGTCAGCTCTTCCATCTATTAGACACCAAGTATTTTGACAACTGGAATCATATCTTATTCAAGGACTAACCCAGAGCCAGGTATTTAGGAACTGATCAATGTAGGCAGGTCAGACACCAGAACTGCTGCTTTTAAGCCCACCCTTATTCCCACAGGAATTTCCTCACCTTTATGGCAAACACAAGAGCCATGACTCCCAGGCAAGAACAGCCACAGATAATGCTAGTAGCTGCCCAATAGCGGAGGCGGAGCCAGCAGCAGCGGATGGGGGATGGAGAATGAGCAGATTCCTTGTTGCTCACCAAGCTCTCCACTGCTTTCTCCTCGTCCTCCATCACCTGTGGGCGATACAGTCAAGGCACTTGTAAGCCCAGCAAATTAGTCCCTGATCTGGCTTGCTGACTCCACCCCCTCAGAGCATGCTGTCTGGAGGCCTTGCCCAACTCTCAGGAATGCTGCCTTACTGGGGAATCCTCTAGTGACTCAGACCAATGTGTGGCTGGATTCCTTTCTGAATTTTTGAAGGCAAGTGTGAACATATTCCTGCTGTCAAAACAGGTAGGGAGAACTAAACTTAAATGCACACTGAGAAGTAAAAGAAATACAGAACCTCAAAACTTTTGACTAATAAGTTGACTAAATGGTTTTTTGGAAACAGGGTATCTTTGAACTTTCAATCTTTCTGCCTCAGCCTACTGAACACTGGAATTACATGCATGTGTCACCATATCCAGGTGATTTTAAACTGTATTTCAAAGGGCCCTAGAGTTCCCTTGGGGCTGCCATTGAGAATTTAAGAAGTCAGAGAACAGGACATTAGGCCTGACACCCCACTTCAAATAGCCGTATCAAATGAAAACACTTCTGGGATGGAGGAAAGGAAAAAGTAAAGTGAACTCTTGTTATAGTTAAAACCCTCTTAAGTGGGTGTAGTGGCACATACCTGTATCCCCAATACACAGGCGTATAAGCTGAAGATCACAGAGCCAGTCTGAAAGTTTGAAGCCAGCCTGGGCTACCCAAAAACCTTTGAATGTCAGTAAGTCCTTTCTTCTCCAAGATGGGGGCCTCCTTTACTGTGCTGTCTTCTTGCCACCTCCTCCCTCCATGTTAACCCAAACCACACAACACAATCAGATCAGAAAGTCCAAATGACCTTATCACTTACACAGAAACCTCCATGATAATACCCTGCTTCTCAGGCCTTCTACACTCCTTATCAAACCCCTTTTCCATCCTCACGCCCTATCATTCTCTCACAGCCTAGACAAAATGAAGCCAACTCTGGTTTTCTAAGTACAACAAAAGGGTGACAAAAGTAGATGAGAGGAAAAAAGTGGGCTACAAAGCTGCAGGGATTGTAGTTATGAGGAAAGAACCCCAATGAAGTAGTCAGCAAAGGAGAAAAGAATCCAAGAAGAGGGCCCAGGAGTCAGAAAATACACAAACATGAGGTCTTACCTGGCTAGAGGCTTTGATGGACTGTTTCTCGGCTCCTGCCTCAGGTTTGATTTGGCTTGGGTAGATGAAGCTGACTTAGGGCTCCAAGCCAAGTCAAGGTGGGGTTGGGTGGCCAGTCACCAAATGAAGAGCCCAGGGAGCTGGCAAGGGGTGTGGCCAACACAAACCAGTTTGGCTAGCTGGAGAGCAGAGGGCCAAAGGATAAAGCAAAAGTAGGATGCCTGCCTTCTGGAGAAAGCGAGTCAAAGCACCTGAGCAAGAGGGACGGTTAAAAGGGAAGCCCAGAAATCAGGAGAAATGTCTGAGTGATTAAAACTGAGACTCTAGGCAAACATCCTACCAGGTCAGAATTATTTTTTTTCCCTTTACTTTAGTGGGGAAAGAGTTCTGCCTCAAAGGTATACAATCCTAGGCTAGAGATCAGGTATTAGTCTTTCCAAGAGGGAAAGGAGAAAAATGATGCCCAAACTTCCCACCCAACCCTCCACCAGACCAGAAAATCAGAAGCCTCCTTACACGGATGCTTGTACAGAAACTATGTTTATTATTTTTTCTTCTTAAAAAAAAAAAGAAAAAACTCATTGTAGAGAAGCCCCTCCCCTTTTTCCTAAGAGTGTGGAGCTGTGAAAGATAGCTTGGGAATCAAGTACAAGGGGGTGGGGACAGAGACTATCTTGCCACCCTTAACACTGCCCAGCTATGTGGGGTAGGAGAGAAAGGGGTTGTGATGAGCCCCATTTCCATGACAAACAGTTACCTACCCCCTACTTTGGTGAAAAGAAGGGAGAAGGTCCCTATGTCTCCCTGGAGGCTTTTCCCCTCGACTTCAAGTAGTGGTTAACAAGAGTCAGGCCTGGTCATGGAGGGAGAGTGGCTATGGTAGGATACCTAGATGGAGGGGCAACCCACTCACGTCTTGGCCTTGCGGCCTCTGTGACTAATAATAGGGCCAGACAGGTGGGGAGGAGCACTGCTACGCAGAATACGCTGGTCCCCTTGGTTGGTGGTCCCAATGAGCCTGCGGGGACCAGGCCGACGGCGTGGGGTTCCATCCCCTTCCTCTTCACCAGAAGCTTCAGCCTCAGACTCCTCTACTGAACCCTCAGGCCCCAAGGGACTTGGGGGCTGTAGGCGGCCCCGTTTTATTATCACAGGACTCCCACCAACTGGAGCCCCTGATCGTTTGCGAGGCACCTTCTCAGTCTCTAGTGGAGGGACTAAAGACCCTGGACGCAGCCGGGTTGAGCGCAACTTGGGGGTCAAGACCACAGGAGGTGTCAGTTCTAACCCGCTTGGCCCACTATCGACTAAATCCAGGTCATCCTGAATTACAGCCACCACCATGGACCCTTCACTCTTTCGTCCCCGAATTCCCTCTGCTTCCAATCGCAGGCGGGCCAAGCGGGTGAGAGGGCGACTTCCATCTTCATCTGAGGAACTGCCTTCACTCTCTCCCTGGCACAAGGGTTGTTGCCTTTTCCCCAATCCACAGCTCTCAAGGACAGAGGAGCTGTCACGGTCCAAGACGGGGAGCTGGCTGGGCCGTGGTGATGGTGGATTCTTGGGAGGTCGGCCCCGCTTCCGCTTGGGTGGAGAAGTTGAAATGGTGACAGTGGTGACAGTGTTGGCGACAGTAGCAGTGGGACAGGGTAGCAAGGACGGGAGTGGTGTCAGGGGTGGTGGGAGTGGAAGTGGCTGTGTCCGACTCTCTAAATGGCCATCCCCTGGAGAAGAAATGGTCCCAGGGATAGGCAATTCCCGTGTCTTAGGAGGCCGCCCACGTCTTTTTTTCTCCACAGGTGACAGGATGGGCTCTTGTCTGTGAACTGGTTGGGATTCAAGGGGCTGGGGCCCAGAAATAAGCTGGGACCCTGAGACAGGCTCTGCAACCATTACAGTCTCAGTGCCAGGGCCTGGGTCAACCCCATTGGATTTTTCCTTAGAGGTGGATGAGGTTGTCTCATCCATGCCTCTCCCAGAATCTGCAGAAGATCTATTCTTCTTAGGGGGCCTTCCCCTCCGACGTTTCACAGCAGGTGGTGTGATAGCAAGCAGTGCCCCTTCTCCATTCTCTGGACTGCTCCCACCTGCCACCCCCAGCTCAACACGACAAGCTATGAAGGGCTGTTGAGTTGGGGTGGGGAGTGAGGATGAGGGAGCAGCTTCAGAGGGGCCACTGGTGGGAGGCGATGTTTCTGGCCCTGACATGCTGTGAGTTGACGAGCTTCCAGGACTGGCTATAGTTTCAGAGATTCCAGGCACTAGGGTGCTGGTAGCTCCTCGCTGTTGTCGCCGTCGCCTCACAAGTTCTTTTTCCTCCACCACAGTTACTAGCCTCCCTGGAAGCTTGCGAAGCACTTTGGGACCTGGAGGTTGCCCTGGTCGGCCAATCCCCTGACCCCTAATTTCTACATCCGCACTGGTGCGACGCCGTGGGGGCCGGGCAGGTGAAGGACCCTCAGGAGAGGAGGTGGCTGAAGAGGAGGTTGAGGGGGCTGTAATCTCAGTTGTAGTAAGTTCTTGTGGCTTTTCTTGGTTGGAGATTGGGGTTTGAACTTCCCCCAACTCTACCAAGCTTCTATTGGCCTCCATTGGCTCCTGAAGTGGCTCATCAGATGCTGCTGAGGGTAGGGGCTCCAACCCATTGCTTTCATTCAGATCGATGGGTGACTCCTCACTACTAGGAAGCACTGTGAGAATGGCCCCCTCCTCAGGGTCTGTTACCTCCTGTTCTTGACCGTTGGGGATGCTGCCATCCTCCAAAGTTGGACTGGGTGCAGAAGGGGTAAGAGGAAGATTCTTCTCTGACTCAGGCAGAGTCTCAACAACAGCTGGCAACAGATCCTTTGAAAGTACAAGACTAGGTGGGGAAACCTCAGAACTGATCATGCCAGCCAGTTCTAGAGACTCCATAGATGCCAACTCTTGTACACAGAGATCCGCCTCAGGGTCCAAGCCCAAGGGAAGGTTGGTGACTGGGTGAGAGATGGGTATAGAAGGGGAACCAAGCAGGATAGGCGAGGAAGGAGAGGTTTGAGCAGGTGGGGAGGTGTGAGGAGATAGAGGGGTACAGGTAGGAGGGGTACAAGCAGGAGAACAAGGAGGAGGAATCTGAGGCAGAAGTGCAGGAGTAGGTAAGATATGGACAGGAAGAATGGTCATTGCATTTGAGGCTGAAATGGGTATAGGGGCTGGGGCTGGGACAGGAACTGTGACTGGAGCAGTAGCAGATCGAGACTTAGACACTTGTCTGGAAACTCGATCCCTCACAGGGCTGCATCTGGGGGGTGTAGAGGTATTGCGGGTATGATGGGTAGATGTGACAGGAGTGTGGTTTGCCACTTGAGTTTCAACCCGGGCTCCACGAAGACGCTCACTGACACGAGTCCCAGGCCTCTCAGGAGCTTTGATTTTCTTACTGCGCCGGTGGCTGCCTCCACTTGTCCCACAACATATCTCATCCCCAACCCCTGATCCCTCCATCTCTTCTTGGGGTAGCCGGAACACTTCTTCCTTGGCTTGGTCCAGGTCTTTGCGGGCAGCTTCCACTTGTTCCTACCAACAACATAGCCAAAGATGGTTGTAAGCAGGAAGCAATCAGAGGAAGGAAGAGAAAGAAATTTGTGATTTCCCACAAGCCTCATTCTCCAGAAATACTCACTTCTGCCTGCTTAAGCTCCTCCCGACTCACTTCCTCCAATGAGGCCTCAAGGAATTTCATGGCATATCGTTCAATGGGGGTAAGCTGTGGGGAGTACAGTTGATAAATATAGGGACCTTGTGTTCAGGGCTTATCTCACCCATTTATTTTCCAAGCCTTGATGTAAATTATGAAAGGTGAAGACAAGTAGTGTATCAACCACTGACCTGTTCTACAAGGGCAGCAATCTCCTGCTCGGCCCGGGACATCTCCTCATCCTCAGGCCCAGGCCGACTAGCCTCTTCTCCCTCACCAGAAGGAAACCCTTCGGTCTCATTAAATTCTGCAAGTTCAGCCACTTGCTCAGCTTTGGCCTGGGTGGCTGCACGGATATCTTCTTCATCCTCTGCCCGACACAATGCCTAAAGGGTGTGCGGTAGAAGAAAGAAAAGAAGTTAGCTAGCCACGCTAGTGAATGTCTATAATCTCTGCATTTGGGAGGCGGAGACAGGACTACTGCAAGTTGCAGGCCCACCAGAAATATACAGCAAGACCTTGTCCCAAAAAATAAAGGAAGCCTGTCATAGTGGCTTATTACACTTTTAATCACAGCACTTGGGAGGCTGAGGTAAAAGAATTGCTGTCAGTGTGAAGACTTGTCTGGGGCTATGAAATGAGGTCCAATCTGCCTTTCACCTGGGCTAGAAACCTAGCCTCAAAAATAAAATAAAATAAAGTAAAATAAAATAAAATATAAAGGGAGCCGGTGTGGCAGCACACACCTTTAATCCCAACACTCGGAAGGTAGGAGGATAACCAAGAGTTCAAGGAAAGGTTGTTCCAAGTAACCCTGGGCAAGAGTGAAATCCTGCCTCAACAACAACAAAAAATAAGTAAACAAAAGCACAACAACACACACACACACACACACAAAAAACAGGGCTAGAGAGATGGCTCAGTGGTTAAAGATGCTTGCTGTAAAGCTGAATGACCTAGATTTGATTCCCCAGTACCCATGTAAAGCCAGATACACAAAGTGGTACATGTATCTGGAGTTCAGTGGCAAGAGGCCCTAGTGCACCCATTCCCCATTCCTCTCTCCTTGCAAACAAATAAGTAAAGGCAAACTCATTTAAAAAAAAAAACAACTGGGGGGGGGGGAGTGTGGCACATCCCAGCACTTGGGAGAAAGGGATAGGAGGATTGCTGTAAGTTCAAGGCCATCCTGAGACTACATAGTGAATTCCAGGTCAGCCTACCTCAAGACCCTACCTCAAAAAACCAAAAGGAAAAAAAAAAGAAAGAGGGGCTGGAGAAGATACTTCCCTGCACAGCCTATATTTGATTTCCCAATACCAACATAAAACCAGATGCACAAAGTGATACATTCATCTGGAGTTGGTTTGCAGTGGACAGAGGCCCTGGTGCACCCATCCTTTCTTTCTCTAATTATCTTCCTTCTTTCTCTAAATAATAAAAAAAAATTGAGGCCAAGTTAACATAAAACCAGGTTTGTAGCTTAACTCAATAAATGTTCTGAGACCTCCAATGTTAGGTACCAAAGCAGCTCAATGACCCACAGGATGGAATTTCACTAACACTTCCACTAGGGACAAATGACTATTTTAGTTAGAGTTAGCCTTAAGAAATTTTTTAAAAAATTTATTTGCAAGGAGAGACGAAGAAGAGAGAGAGAGAGAGAGAGAGAGAGAATATGGGGGTGCGCCAGGGACTCCTACCACTGTAAATGAACGCCACTTTGTATGTCTGGCTTTATGTAGTCATCGAATCCAGGCTGTCAGGCTTTGCAAGCAAGCCATATCCTCAGCCCCGAGTTTTTTGTGTTTTTAAGGAAAGGGAAGTAGAAGAGGGCTAAGTGTGCAGCACTGGTAAAACTCACTTGTCTAGTATGCACAAGGTCTTAGGCTCCAACTCTAGCAACAATTAAAGCAGTCAAAGATTTGAACATCCAAAAGCCTACTATCTTTCTTTTTTTTTTTAATTTTATTTTATTCATTTGCAAGCAGAGAGAGAAAGAGAGAGAGAGAGAGAGAGAGAGAGAGAGAGAGAGAGAGAGAGAGAGAGAGAGAGAGAGAGGAGTATGAGTGCACCAGGGTCTGCATAGGCCACTTTGTGCATCTGGCTTACGTGGGTACTGGGGAATTGAACCTGGGTCCTTAAGCACTGGAGGCAAGTGCCCTAACTGCTTGCTAAGCTATCTCTCCAGCCCTCCAAAAGCCTATTATCTTTCATACCAAGATTCTGCAGACAACATACTAATCACATATAATCTTTTTTAAAAAAATATTTTATTTATTCATTTTCAAGCAGAGAGAGAAAGAGAACCCGGGGCCTTAGGCACTGGAGGCAAGAGCCTTAACCACTGAACCATCTCTCCAGCCTACATATAATCTTAACTTGAGATACTATTCAGAGAATCAACCCAAATTCATTGAAAAAGGTAACCTAGCAATAAAGGCATTCAGTAGGTTAAAACGTCTTCATTAAAAAACCTCTTCATGCTGTTCTACACCCATAATTCTTTCTCTTTTTCATTTTATTATTTGTGTATATATGGGTATGCCAGGACGTCTTGCCTCTGCAATGGAATGCCTATTTGGTTTTATGTGGGTGACTGGGAATTGAACCCGGGCCACCAGGCTTTGTAAGCAAATGAATTTAACTACTGACATTAAACTGTAGGTACTGGTTTTTTTCATTTTTATTTGGCATTATACAGTATACTGGATAACTTTCTAAAAGGGGTAGATGGCTGTAACTGAGTTTATTCATCATTCAAGAAAATGTTTCCTGAGTCATTATTCACCAAGGCCTTGGACATATAATTGACGCCAAACATGCACCTAATCTCTTTTCATCAAAAAAATATGAACAAGCAAACCAATTTTTCTTGTCCCAATTAACATGTAATTAATGAGAACACTGGAGATGAGTTAACACATGACCATAATGTTGAGTCCTGTGACAATCTCAAACCACACCTCAACAGTTGCCTAAACCAAATTCTTAGGCTCCTTAAAGGCACGTGTCGGGCTGGAGAAATGGCTCAGTGGTTAAGGCACTTGCCTCCAGTGCCTAAGGCCCTGGGTTCAATTCCCCAGGACCCACATAAGCCAGACTCACAAGGTGGTGGCCCTGGTGCGTTCTCTCTCTCTCTCTCTCTCTCTCTCTCTCTCTCTCTCTCTCTCTCTCTCTCTCTCTCTCTCTCATCTCTTTGCTTGAAAATGAATAAATAAAATATTTAAAAAAGGCACGTGTCTGTCTATATCTAGAGTTTTGAAACAATACAAATACTCAGATCCTACAACCAACAATTATAATTTGGTAGATTTTGAAATGGGGCCCAGGAAACAATTTTTTTGTTGTTTTTGTTTTTTTCAAAGTTAGGGTTAGGGTTTGATTTCCCAGTACCCACACAAAGCTAGATACACAATATGCCACATGTGTCTGAAGTTCATCTGCAGGGGCAAGAGGCCCTGGTACACCCGAACTCTCTCTAAAATAAATAAATAATAAAACCTGGTGCATGCCCAAAATCACTCACTCTATCTGCCTCTCCTTTAATCCTAACACTCGGGAGGCAGAGGTAGGAGGATCGCCGTGGGTTCAAGTCCAGTCTGAGACTACATAGTAAATTACAGGTCACTCTGGGCTAGAGCAAGACCCTACCTCGAAATCCCCCCCCAAAAAAAATTAAGAAAAAATAAATAAACAAACAAAAGAGGGTCAGAGACAGATCACTGAGCCTCAATGATCAGCCAGCTGGAAAACTGCTAACTCCAGTTTCAAGACCCCGTTTTAAGAAAGTAGGGGTAAGAACAATAGCAGAAACACAGCATTCTCCTCTGTTCTCCACATTTGTGCACAGTACAAACACCTCCCCATGTCCTCCCCTCACAAAATCCTCCCAAACTAGCAAACACTGACTATAACAACCTGGGAAGCAGCAACACTACTTGAGGATTACTGTAATATTCAATTTTTAGGGACTGGAGAGATGCTCACCAGGTAAAGTGCTCACATTACAAGCATGAGGACTTGAGTTCAGATCCTTGACACTCATGTAAAATGATGGGTGTGGTGATATATGCCTATAAATCCTAAAGCTGGGGAGGTAGAGACAGGAAGATCCCCTGGACTAGCTAGCTGTCTAGTCAAACCATGAACTGTAGGTTCAGTAAGAAACCCTGTCTTAAAATAAGAGTGACAGAGGAATATACGCAATGTCAACCACTGGCATCCATATTCACAAATATGCATGTGTATACAGATCCACTCTTTTATCACCTGTTCCAAAATATGAGTCTGCTTGCTGGCCACAGTCTCCTCCTCCTCCTCAGGGGCAGTAGGTACAGATGAGCCAGCTGGCTCTTCTAAAGGCATATCAAACAGTTCTCGGATGGTCTGCTATTACATACAAAAGAAGAGAAGATGTCAGCCAATAGAATATGATGATTCATAGAAGCAGGCCTGGGATACAGAGTGAGTTCCAGGTCAGTCTACATGAGATATTTAGAGAGAAGCATGAGAGGTACTGCTGGCTGAAAGACAAATTTGTGGAGGCCAAAGCAGCTACTTTTCAATAAGCAGGACAAACTCCTTCAGGAAAAAGAAATTGTTTCTTCCCAGAGTCAAAGATCTTATTTTGTACCTGTTTAAAATAGGCTGTGGTGAAGTTGCCTCCCTCAATGGCCATGTCTCCCAACATTCTCTTCTGGTTTGCCTTTTTAAGAATGTTCTCCTCTACTGTCCGTTCACTGATAAGCCTAGGGAGATGCAGGTTGGGGTATAAATAGCCAAATATACCACAATGCTCACAATCAGTAAAGAAGAAGCAAGGCTAAGAAGACTAGGTATACCTATAGATGTGGACATCTCTAGTCTGACCAATCCTGTGGCAGCGATCCTGTGCCTGAGCATCCATGGTGGGATTCCAGTCACTGTCATAAAAAACAACAGTGTCTGCTCCTGTCAGGTTCACGCCCACACCCCCACTTCGAGTTGAAAGGATGAAGCAGAATATGCGCTTGTCTGCATTGAACCGTTCCATCAAGGCCTAGAAAGAAAAAAAAAAAAACAAAACAAAAACCCTATATTCAGAGACTTATTTCCAAAACAGGTTAAAGGATTAGTAGAATCCTTCGGGAAGTCCATGGCTTGAGAAAAACAAACAGAAGCTGAAGTAAGTCTCTAAAGGGCTAAGAACAACTGGGTTACCTGTCTCTGCTCAACTCTAGTAGACCCATCTAGACGCAAATAGAGATGGCCATGGTAAGTGAGAAACTGCTCTAATACGTCCAACATTCGGGTCATCTGGGTGAAGATGAGCACTCGGTGGCCCTCTGCTTTGAGTTGCCGTAAGAGCACTGCCAAAGTTTGCAATTTTCCTGAAGAGAGATGAAGGAGTTCAGGGGTAGAGCTAACTACTAATGGAACAGAGAAAATACTAAGAAAGCTACAGTTCAAAGGTAATTAAGACTTTTATGCCAAAGTCTCAACTAGCTCACTGAGTCAAAAATATTTAACTGTAATACTTTATTTTGTCTTGGGCCCCTCTTTAGTGTTTTTTCTTTTTTTTTTTAGTATTTATTCATTTTCAAGCAGAGAGATAGAGAGAAATAGAGAGAGAGAGGAGAGAGAGAGAGGAGAGAGAAAGAGAGGAGAGAGAGAGAGAGGAGAGAGAGAGAGAGGAGAGAGAGGAGAGAGAGGAGAGAGAGGAGAGAGAGGTGGGAGAGAGAGAGAGAGAGAGAGAGAGAGAGAGAGAGAGAGAGAGAGAGCGCCAGCCCCAGGGCCACCACCTTATGGGTCTGGCTTATGTAGGTCCTGGGGAATTGAACCGGGGCCTTAGGCACTGGAGGCAAGTGCCTTAACTGCTGAGCCATCTCTCCAGCCCCCCTCTTTAGTTTTTACCTAGGATCTAATTTCTCTGACTCCCGAAGTAACTAGGGCTATAGTCAGACAGCAACAGACAACCAGGAAGGAAAAGATGAATCCTTATGAGCAAGACATCTCTAAGTACTACATTCATACTAGCTCAAACCAGAACAAATTCAGAGGTCAGACCCAAATAAATCTGAAGTCATGGCTTACAGAGGTTAAAGTTGACAAATAAGAACCACAGGTTACTAGAGAATGTTAGAAGGTTGCTTCACTCAAACACATAAAAGACATCTCTAAGATCAATCCATTTTTCTTTTTTTATTGTTTTTCGTTTTTTTTAACACAAGGTCTTACTATGTAGACCAGGTTAGCCTCAAGCAACTCATGATCCTCCCACTGTGCCAAGCTAAACTTTTTTTTTTTTCATTTTTTTGAGGTAGGGTTCGATCTTGCCCAGGCTGACCTGGAATTCAATATGTACTCTCAGAGTGGCCTAAGACATTTTTAAAAAGTAAATTAACATATTTATTGGCCATTTGTGAATGAAAATTCTGGTTCTTATATTTTAGGACATTTGGAAAATTGTTAAAATATGCTGACAGGTTAGTCATGCTAGCACACACCAGCACTCAGGAGGCAGAGGTAGGAGGACCGCTGTGAGTTCCAGGTCAGCCTGGGCTAGAGTGAGACCCTATTCCAAAAACAAATAAGCAAACAAAAAAAAAATTGACAGAAATGTCTGCAGGATTATGACACACCCTGAGACTACATAGTGAATTCCAGGTCAGCCTGGGCTAGAGCGAGACCCTACCTCGAAAAAAAAAAACAAAAAAAAAACAGATGCTCTTGTGATTTGTCACAAGTAGTTAGTTGGCTTTGTTACTTGTAATCAAATGCATTCTATCAATACAAGGATCTCTGTGGGTTTTATTTCTTCAAAGTGAAACTATGCATTCTTCTATCACAAGATCTTTCCCCATGAAAACTTTTCTTTTTTTGGAGGGTGGGGAGTGTGAGTCTTGCTGTGCATCCCTGGCTAGCCTGGAACTTGCTATGTAGAGTAGGCTGGCCTCCAATTTGCCAACACTCCTGCCTCTGCTTTATGAGTGCTGGGATTACAAGTGCGTGTCACCATGCTCAGCTACCTTTTTCTATAAATTTAAAAACTCTATGCTACAGTGTTTCATTGGGTCTTTTATTCCAAATTAATAGCAAAATGGCAGATGTTTACAAAATAAACACTGAGTGAATAAATGAATTAGCACCACATATTTTCAACTTTAAGTCACAAATACGTACCTCCATTTCTCTATCTTGCTTCTAAGCAAAACTACCTAATGTTTTACAGAAGTCCCTAGAGCTGGTATGTAGCATCCCTCTAGTCTTGCCATTAAAAAAAAAAAATGGAGGGACAGGCGGGCTTTGGTTGCCCTTTCCTTTAATCCGAGCCCTCAGGAGGCCAAGTTAGGAGGATCACTGAATTCAAGGCCACCCTGAGATTAGTCAATCATAAGTCAGTCTGGGCTACAGCGAGATCCTCAAAAACAAAATAAGAATATATATATATATATATATATATATATATATATATATATATATATATATATATATATATATATATATATATATATATATATATATATATAAAATTATATACCAATAAACAAAAGTTAGCTGGGCGTGGCAGAGGTAGGAGGATTGCCATGAGTTCAAGGCCACCCTGAGACTACATAGTGAATTCCAGGTCAGCCTGGACTAGAGCAAGACCCTACCTCGAAAAAACAAAAACGTTAAAAACAAAACGAGAGAAAATCAGGTGTGATACCTATCACCCCAGCAGGAAGAAGGATAAGGAGTTCAAGGCCATTCTATACTACATGAAACTATCTCATAAAAAAAATAATAACAGGCTGGAGAGATGGCTCAGAAACTAAAGGTACTTGCTTCAAAGGCTACTGATCTAAGTTCAATGCCCCAGATCTTATAAGACATAAAGCAATTGGCTGTGGTACACCTCTGGCCCACACATACATACACTCCTTTGAACTCACCACAGTCATACTGGATAAGTCTCAAGTCAGGGAACTGGGTGCGCATGTTACACACAATACGGTGCAAAGGACGAGCCCGGGGCCAGAGCTCACGGGCTAATTGCTCCTGGAAGGCTGCCTGGTGAGGGGCCAGCCAAGGAGGTGGGTGACAGGCATGCAGGGAAGGGGGTGGTGCCTCCACAGGAGGCATGACAAAGATGAACCTGTGAAAGGAAGAAGGCAAACCATTAAAATGTGTGATTTTGAAACACCACAGAAATTAGCACCTTCACCAGCCCTATATCCACTGAGGCCCCAAGACCCACAGCCTTGCCAACCTCTCAATGATTTCTGATAGCTGGTCTAGTCGCTGCTGGGGAAACAATACAGCCTGTTGGGCAGCCTCTGTATATGTCCAAAAGGTAGAGTGGCTGGGGCCAGGAGAATGAGGGCCAATGGGGCTGGCAACAGGTTGGGGCAGGGTACAGAAATCCAGGACTTCAGTCCCATACACAGGTGCCAGGGCCCCATGAGCCTCACTAAGATGGAAAATCCGTTCTAGACGTTCAGACCGTTGGTGTTTTCGTTTTTCCTCTAGACAGTCCTAGGGAGGAAATAACAACACAGAGAAAAAATAATCAGGATACTCAAGAGTTCACATTAAAACCTTATTAGATAACAAGTTCTTTTTCTCCCTCCCTCCTCACTTCTTTTTTTAAGGCAGGGTCGCATGTAGCCCATGCTGGCCTCAGAAACTCTATGATCTGAACCTTCTGATCCTCCTTCCCCTTCCCCAGTGATGGGGTTACAGGTGTGACCACAATGCATTTTTAATTTTTATTTAATTTATTAATTTTCAAGCAGAGAGATAGAGAGAGAGAGAGAGAGAGAGAGAGAGAGAGAGAGAGAGAGAGAGAGAGAGAGAGAGAGAGAGAGAGAGAAAGAGAGAGAGAGAAAACCAGGGCCACCACTCTGTGGGTCTGGCTTATGTGGGTCCTAGGGAATTGAACCCGGGACCTTAGGCACTGGAAGCAAGTGCCTTAACCACTGAGCGATCTCTCCAGCCCCACAATGTAGTTTTATGTGGTGCTAATGACTGAACTCACTCTACTGAACCACAATCTCCAGCCCAACACCTGAGTTCTTCCAGATGCAAATATCTATAGAAATCATAAGATCCAGAAAATACATTACACTCTATAGTTTCTCTGTAAAAAAAACTGTCAAGGAACACTAAGAATTCTTCCCTATGAGGCTAAGGAGAATGTTCAGTGGATAAAGTGCTTGAGGCACAAACATGACCAGAGTTTGGATATCCAGCACCCACATAAATGATGGTTGCCTGCCTATAATCCCAGCACTCAGGAGGCTAAGTAAGACAGGGGATCCCCAGGTAAGCAGGCTAACTAGACTTGCCAAATTGGCAAGCTATGGGTTTAATGAGAGACCCTGCCTCAGTAAGTAAAAAGTGGAATATGAGTTGGAAAGAAGAGTCAATGGAGGATAGGGAAGGAAGGAAAGGGAGGGTGGTAGGACAGGATTATGATCATGTCTATATGGAGGCTGTTAATAAAAAGTTACAAACTGATAAATTAAGAATGACTGGCATATACATACATACATGCGAAAATAAAATTGTTTCTCCCACAATATAAAATGAAATCACTCTACAAGAAAAAATTCATCTTCCCGTGTATGCTATTAAAGCAGATTACCTGAGTATTTAAAATTAAAATCTGCATATTCAATAGTTTACCCTGAGACTACATAGTGAATTCCAGGTCAGCCTAGACTAGAGCGAGACCCTACCTCGAAAAACCAAAACAACAACAACAAAAAATTTATTTACTTGCAAGGAGAGACAGTGAGAAGAAAGAGACAAGGCGAAAATAGGTACACCAGGGCCTCTAGCCACTTCAAACTCACTCCAGATGTATGTGCTACTTTGTGCATCTGGCTTTGCATGAGTACTGGGGAATCGAACCCAGGTCATTTGCAGGCAATCACCTTAACCACTGAGCCCTCTCTCCAGTTTCCCTAAATTTATTTCCTTGAGGTAAGTCCAAGGTACTTACTAGAAGCCTTCCTCAAATTACTGATCAATATACAAAAGAATTAATCAAAGCAGATTTTTGCCTAGAACAAGAATGAAATGGAGTAGGGCAGGGAAAAGCTAAACAGTTATCTAGGTATCGAAGAGTTTAGAAATGGCAACCTATCAGTCTGGAAATCTATATGACCTTAATTCATTTCTCTTCCCCGCCAATCCATTTTTCTTTTTTTTTCCTGAGGTAGGGTCTCATTCTAGTCCAGGCTGACCTGGAATTCACTATGTAGTCTCAGGATGGCCTTGAACTCATGGCACTCCTCCCACCTCTGCCTCCCTGAGTGCTGAGATTAAAGGAGTGAGACACCACGTCCAGCTCATTTTTTTTCTTTCCACAGGTATCACTCTAGCCCAGGCTGACCTGGAACTCACTCTGCAACCCCAGGCTGGACTCAAATTCACAGCAATCCTCCTACCTCTGCTTCCCAAGTGTTGAGACTAAAGGTATGCTCCACCACACCCGGCCTCCTTAATCTATTTCTTTAAGATCTCTATGCTTCCAGTTTTAGTCTATAAAATCACCTAATTCTCTTCTTTGAAAGTACTTGCAGGGCTGAAGAGATGGCTTAGTGTTTAAGGCGTTTGCCTGCAATGCAGGACTAGATAGAGTTCGATTCCCCAGTGCCCATATAAAGCCAGATGCACAAGAGGGCGCATGTGGTGCGCCCTTCTCTCCTCCCTCCCTCTCTCATAAATAAATATTTTTTTAAAAAGTACTTGCAGTTCTATAAATTTCTATATAATGCCTAATAATCAATAAACTGTAAAACCCATGACTAATACTTGATCTTGCTATAATTGGAGTATGTGGCACAAAGTTGTTTCTCAAAAGATCTGTTACAGCTTCATGGTAGAGCTCTTGCCTACCATGATGAAAGCCTCAGATTTGATTCCCAGCACTAGAGAAGGAAACAATACAAACCACCACCAGTATCTCAAATCTCTTGACTACCATAAGCCTGAGGTGAAGCCTCCAAAGCAGGTAGAAAACTAACACAAAACAGCTCTCAACATCGACAAAAGAAATATTTGCAAAGTACACACTTGAGAAAGACCTTGGAGGACAACTTCATGGGTGGTACTAGTTGTTTACTTTGAGATAGAGCCTCTTATTGTTTACTTTTCTTTTTTTTTTTTTTTTTTCAAGGTAGGGTCTCACTCTGGCCCAGACTGACCTGGAATTCACTATCTCAGAGTGGCCTTGAACTCATGGTGATCCTCCTACCTCTGCCTCTGCTGGGATTATAGGCATGCGCCACCACACCTGGCTTACCACTTCTTTTGTGAGTTTATGGGCAGTTTTCCTGTCTGCATCTTCCTTCCTGCCTTAGGTACACTGGGATTATGGAAGTCTACCACAGCTTCCAGGTTTATGAGGGATCTGGGAATCTGAACTCAGGTATTCAGTTCCATGGCAAGGGTTTTATCCACTGAGCTATCTCCCCAGCAGCATCACCATTATAAAGCAAGATCTTATCTAAGGCTGACCTTAAACTTATTATGTAGACAAAGATGACCTTGATTGAACCCCTGAGCCTCTTGTATCTACCTCCCATGATCATGCATAGCTACAATGAACTATTACTTTTTAAACATTTATTTTTAGCAGAGATAGACAGAGAATGGGTACGCCAGGGCCTCTAGCCACTGCAAACGAATTCCAGAAGCATGCACCACTTTGTATACCTAGCATTATGTGGGTACTGGGGAATAGAACTCCAATTGTTGCGCTTTATGGTCAAGTGCCTTAACTGCTGAGCCATTGATCTAGCCCCTGAATAGAATTTTCTTAAATGAAGATAAACAAATGACCAAAAATAATAGGAAAAAATGTTCAAAATCTTAGCCAGCTGAGAAATGAAAATCAAAACCAGAATAAATTTCTATTTGAAATCCACTAGGATGGAAGATTGAGGCAGGAGGATGGCAGATTCATAGCCAGCTAGTTGAGTTATGCCAGCCTTTCTCATAAAGGTGCAGCATTGTCTTAGTAGTGTGGTGCTTTAGCAGAGAATAAGCAACTGCTCTGACAGGGGATTTGGAGGGATTCACTAGACCTTCCTCATCAGTTCTTGGGTTATTTACCCTAAATTGCATTTTTTAACTTTTTGATGCTGGGCACAATTTCCAGCACCAAAAATAAAATAAAACAGCCTCTGAGAAAAAAAGGCATGAATATTCGTGTTTTATAAGTGTGTGGGGGTATAGGGTGGTAGATGAGTCAGGGTCTCTTGCCAATTCAACTGAATGCCAGATGCTTACACCTCTTTTTGCATCTGGCTTTATGTGGGTGCTGGGAATCGAAAGTCAGGTTGGTAGGTTTTACAAACAAGCTCCTTTAAGCACCGAGCTATCTTCCCAGCTAAAATGTGTGTGTATGGGCATCCACACATGGAGGTCCAAGAACAACTTGTTTTTTTTCCCTTTCCCTCCACTCTGCTTGAGACAGGGTTTCTCTTGTGTTTTTGCGCCTACATGTGTGCCAGTCTTGCTAGCCCATGAGCTTCTGAATTCACCTGGCTCTGCCTCCCATTGCCATAGTCAAACTGGGATCACAAGGCATGTGCTACTTTACATCTGACTTTATGTGGGTATTGGGGAGTTAACTAAGGCTTGCAGGCCTAAGGTAAGCAAGGACATTTAATTGCTGAGTCATCTGCTTGGTAATCATTCTGTTTCATCTACTCTACCACTACACTACTTCAAAGAAAACACAGGGCACCAGAGGGAGGAAGCAGGGGACTCAACTTCCCAAAACTTACCAGATAGAAAGGGGAACGAGGTGGTGGTGGGGGCTGGCGTCGAGGTCGGGGGCCACTGAATGAGGTAGCAGTGGAAGGAGGGCTGGGGGGACCAGAACGCAATGTCAGTGTCTCGGGCTCATCCTTTGGAACCGGCAGGCGGTTTGCCACAGTGATGGGCAAGGAAGCTGCACCAGATGCTGAAACCATAAGTGAAGATGTCTGGGATGCTTGTGCCTGTATAGAGGTTGGGGTCAGTGCCAAGGTCTGAGCTGGAACCAGGGTGGGTAGAGGAACTGGGGCAGGGTTCAAGGTCAGTGTTTGCACCGAAGCTGGGGCCAGGAGTGAGGCAGATGATGATACTGGAGCCAAAGTCAGTGTGTGAGCTGGAGCTGGGCCCATTGGAGAATTGGGAGCCAGAGATAGTGACTGAGTTGGACCCAGTGCTGCTCCTGGTGCCAAAGACAGTGTCTGGGCTGGAGTTGGTGCCAAAGATGATGCTGGAGTCAATGACAATGTCTGTGCTGGAAAGGGCCCCTGAGGGTTTCCTGTTCCCAAAGAGTGTATCTGAGATGGAGATGAGCCACCAAGAGTGGACACTAACGTTGGGCCTAGGGCCAATGTCTGTGTTGAAGACAGGCTGGAGAGAGGCGATTGGACTTGGGCTGGTACCATAGTTTGAGTTGATGATGAAGCCAACACAGGAGTTGGAGCTGGCACCAGTGACGATGAGGGTAAAGGATTTCCCGGCACCGATGTCGGAGTCACAACAGGAAGAGGAGTCTGAGATGAAGGCAGGACAGGAGCAGGACTTGGTGATGGTGCAAGGACTGGAAGAGGAGCCAGAGGAGAAGCTGGAGGACCCAAGATTCCTGTCTGGGAAGCCGCCATTGGAGCCAGAGAGGTGCCTAAAGCCTGAGATGTAGAAGATGCTGGAGCCAGAAGGGAAGCCTGAGCTGGAGGTGGATTTGGTGCTGCCGAAAAAGGATTACCCAGAGCTGATGCTGGCAACAGGACAGGTGAACATGCTGGGGCCATGGCTGAGTTCAATCCTGGAACATGTGAGGAGGTGGGAGCCAACACTAAAGAGTGACCAGGTGCCTGAGGTGGGGACAAGGCCGGAGCAGTAGCCAAACCTAGAGCCAAGGCTGACACTGATGAGGAAGATCCAGCTGACACCAAAGGAGGTGGTCCAGATGCCACTGAAACAATAGGTGCCAGCGGAGTCACACTGGTCAACAAGGCTGGGCCTGAAGCTGACACAGGCAAAGGGGCTGAGATGGGGATGGTCAGTGAAGCAGAGGCTGGGGCAGAAAGTGTGGTAGGGACAGAGATGGGAAGTGAAGATGACAGAGGGACTGATACTGTAGAGGACACGGGACTAGTAAGGGGAGAGGAGTTGGGAATTGGCATCGGAGAAGAGGCTGGCCCAGGAAGTGAGGATGGCACAGGCAGAGAGGAGATGGTCATGGGAGCAGCTCCGGGTGCTGAAGCTGTGGAGACACAGAGGATAAATTAGCATCAGAATTATTTTCCTTATCCTTCTACAACTTCATCCCACCCTGTTCCTTATTAAGCTTCACCTATTTTGCAGAAAGCCTTCACTCCCTACATGAGGTCAAAAATTCAAGGAACAGGTTAACTTGGCCTTTCCTTCTCCTCCAACATTCTGACAAATTTACCTTTCTTGGTATTAGGATGGTCAGGGATTGAGGCATACTGTAAATTAAGACAGCATGCTGATAATGAAGGGATCCATTGTGTTTAAGTAACCTTCACAGGGCTATCCCGTTTCATCCATTCCTGGTAAAACTCTCTGGCTTCAGCCATTAGGGACTCACCACTGACTTCAGGCGAAGGAGTGTGAACCAGCTTGAGAAGGGGCCTCACCAGAGTGGGTGTGGGTATGGGGGTCCGGGCATTACCCAGAGTAGGTGTGGTAAGTCGGCCAGGGGTTAATGTGGGGCGAGGAGTCAGCACAGCTGGAAGCCCAGAACTCGGAGGCCGGGGTGCTGGGGCCAACGGTGGAACAGGAGTCAGTCCATCTCGAGGGGCCTGTCTCACTACAATCTTCACAACGCCTGTATTATTCACCATGGATGGTGGCACTGCAAGAGGAAGCTACATTGAGAGGAAGGTAGAAAAGAAAGAGATCCAAAAAATGGAAAAAGTCCAGAGAAAAAGATGATGGTAGACAGATAATGGAGATACTGGCAAGAGAAAACAACACTGAGGGAAGGCTTGACAGATAGTAAGTAGCTCAAGGCATGCCTGGAAGGACCAAGGCCGTTAAGGGCTGAGTAAATAGGAAGGCCAAGAGCCTCACCCTGGTTAGCAGCAAGCGGAAAGCTGAGGCCAGTGGGGGCAGGGGTGGTGCTGGGGGTCGAAGAAGGCAGCACAGATACAGGGGTGGGGCCAGGGGTCGGGGCGACGGCCTGGAAGAGGGCCACATGGGCAGGCTGGCTGATGAGGTGGTGCTGCCCCCCTGCTGACACCAGGTGCACCACATTCCCTGGGTTAAGAAAAGAGAGTGGAAGAGAGAGAGAGAGAGAGAGAGAGAGAGAGAGAGAGAGGGAGGGAGGGAGAGAGAGATAGAAACACCTATCAGCCGGAGGAGGGCAGAGTCAAGAGAGAAAACAGAGGGGTAAGGGTTCTAGAACGACCTTTTCCTTATTTTTAAAAAGATCCCTTCCAAGCCGGGCGTGGTGGTGCACACCTTTAATCCCAGCACTCGGGAGGCAAAGGTAGGAGGATCACTATAAATTCAAGGCCACCCTGAAACTACATTGTGAATTCCAGGTCAGCCTGGGCTAGAATGAGACCCTACCTCGAAAAAACAAAAAACAAAACAACAAAAAGATCCCTTCCAACCATTCCCCCTGCCCTACCCACCAAAATCTAGGCAAGAAACATAAAAGCTGACATCTAAAAGGAGCCACACAAAGAAGAGGACAGAGAAGAGGAAAAAGACAGGACAGGGGGTGGGTTTTACCTACTTTGCAGCGGGCGGGGCTGCCCCACAGCAAGCTGGCGCACCTGGGCACCAGTCAAAGTCAGTTTGTTGCCCTGGATTTGGAAGGTGAGCGGTTTGCTTCCCCCAGCACTAGCCATTGGACGTTGTGCCAGTGAGGCCAACTGCCCGATGCTGACCACTTCGCCGGCTATAAACACAAGAATGTCTTATGTACACAGGGCTCATCTGGGCAAACAACGCCTCACAAAGAAAACATTTCTCAGTATGAAGAACTTCTCCCAGTCTAGTCCTTCCAGAAATTTCTCACAATTTATCATATTCAATAAACTAAGCCTTTACTCTCAGTCTTTGTGCTTTTAACATACTGTTAATTCCATTTGTTTCTCAATGTCCTTTACATTCTTTAATGGCCTGCTACCCAACTAAGAACTACCTCCACCTCTGGTTCTATGCTACAATTTATTTTTGTCACTTTTCTTGAGGTACTGAGGACTGAACCCAAGGCTTTGCACAAGCTGAGAAGAAATCTGTCACTGAGCTACACTGTCATCCTTCACTATACTATTTATTTATCTATGGACCATTTTCATTGAGATCTCTCAATGATGATTTACCAGTATCTATCAAAACAGCTAACATGAATCAGCTGCCTAAAATTTCATACTCTCACATTACTTTCCTCTTCAGCTCCTTAACACGTCATGTAAGCTTTTTTTTCCACCTCAAGTCTCATACCACAAAGCCATGGGAACTTACAGGGCAGGCGAGCTTGCATTTCAGGAGACAAGATGAGACGCTGTGGTGCAGGAGTTGGAGCTGGCACTGCTGTGGTGGTAGCAGTTGCTGTGGTGGTAGAGGTGGTGGTAGCAGCAACAGCAGGAGAAAAGGTGTAGCCTGGTGGCACTGTCAGGGGCTTCAACAGGCTAGAGGAGCCTGGGGGTGGGGCTGGACTCAGTCGAACTGGGGCAGGTGGGGCTGGCTTTAGGGACAGGGTTGGTGTGGGAGGTCTTGAGGTCCCACTCAGGACTCCCAGGGGGGATGGCAATACTGCAGACATAAACAAACATCTGTCAGATACATCCTGATGAAAGCCTGCAAACTACTCCTTCCAGCCTATCAAATACTACATAACCCCACCCCCCATAACTCTCCAAACCAGGTTTTCAAATCCTCTAATTTCACTACTTCCCCAGTATGAAGAACTTTCCTGAAGCACACCCATTACACTGTGCTCCCTTTGAACTTACCCTGGGGAAGAGGGCCTGTGTTAGGTTGCAAGGGAGACAAGAGAACAGGTCCAGGGGGCCGGGATGCAGTAACAAGCGGGGGTGTAGCAGGTGAGGCTGACACCATCAGTGGTGCTGGCAACACTTGGGGGACTGGACCAGCAGTGGGCTGGGCTGAAAGTTCAGGGCCTGGAGGGGGCCGGACTGGGACAAGACCAAGGGGTGTCCGTGGGCTGTTTACCACCACCACTGTGCGGCCTTCTTGCTTGGGAATTGGCTGCAGCATTCTGCAAAGAAAAATCAAAAGGATGACTAGACAGAGAAGAAAAATAAAAAATAGCAAAAGAAAAAAAAAGAAGGAAAGATTATAAAGAGGGAAAGAGACCCCTGAAAAGGAGATAACCAGAAAGTACCAAGTGAAGAAAGAGGAAAAACAATAAAACAGCAAGCAGGAAAGAGCAACACCTAGAACTCTTTTCCAGTTACTCTTTTTTCAGTCCCTCTACATTACTTTGACATATCCCATGTAAATACTGTAAACTAGATTCCAAATCTTTCCTTTCTATCCCAACACCCTCCACTTTTTCAAAAAGCCCACCTGCCTAATCTCTTAATCCAGGTACCTGTTAACCTTCATCTTGACTGGCTTGGGTCGAGGTGGGGGGTCAGGAGCAGTAGCCACCTCTAGCAATATGCGTCGGGAAAGGCGGTGACGAGGAAGAAATGTGTCGGCCTCATATCTAGAGACACGACCCTCCAGGCCAATAAGATCAAACCGACCCATGTCTATTCGCTGCCACAAGAAGAAACACAAAGCATGGTATTAAAGGGAACAATTTTGTGATGATTTTTTAGATTTGACACTAAAACAAAAATAACGAAAGCAAATTAACAAACAGAACTACATTAAAATTTTAAGCTTCTGTACACTGAAGAACCTATATCTGCTCAGGCAAACATCGTTTTTTTAAAAGTCACCTAAGGTCTTAAATATCTTTCCAAAAGACAATACAAATGTCCAGTAAGCATATGAAAAGATGCTAAACACCAATAAAGAAATGGAAATAAAAGCCACAATGAAGTACCACTTAGCACACTAATATAGCTATTAAAAAAAAATCCAAGGGGCTGAAGAGATGACTCAGTGGTTAAAGATGCTTTTGTGAAAGCCTGATGGCCCAGGTTTGATTCCCCATGTAGAGCCAAATGCACAAAGTGGCACATGCATCTGGAGTTCATTTGCAGGGGCAAGAGGCCCTGGCACACCAATTCATTCTCTTTCTCCTCCTCCTTGCAAATAAGTTTGTTTTTTAAAAAGATCTGAGCCAGGAGTGATGGCACACGGCTGTAAATCCAGCACTTGAAGAAGCAGTGGTTGGAGGATCACATGCATTCAAGGATACCCTGAGACCACATAATGAATTCCAGGTGAGTTTGGGCTAGAACAAGACCCTACCTCAACCCCCCCCCCAAAAAAAAAGCCTTTGTAAAGGATGTGGAGAAAATAGAACCCCTGAAATACTACTGGTGGGAGTATAAAATGTTCAACTGCAAAAATAAATAATAAGACAGTATCTCAAGAAATTAAAATAGAAATCCACAGTAATTTGTTCATCTGCTTACATATATACAACACCTTCCCCCTTAAGTCCTGTTATAACTGTTATGGGGGAAACCAACTGGAGTCCCCATCCACAGGAGGCAATACATGCCTGGTACTAATAAAAAGCCTATGGGGTGGGGGGAGATGATGGCCTATCAAATACTACATAACCCCCCCCCATAACTCTCCAAACCAGGCAGGCCTTCAAATCCTTTAATTTCACTACTTCCTCAGTATGAAGAAATTTTCTGAAGCACACCCATTAATTATACTGTGCTCCCTTTCAACTTACCTGGTGAAGTAATGCATGCTGTTTTCTGGCTAAATGCATATGTTATGTCCACCAAACCGCCCTGTAACCTGCGTTTTTTTAAAAATACTTAAACCCACATATTAGTGTTACTCCCACTTTTGGTTAGAGAAACTTCTCTTTTCAAATGGTGGTGACCAATGGGATGACTCAATAGTGCTGACAAGGAGTGACTGTGGAGTATTCAGCACTGAGACATCTCCATCACAACTTGAAAGTCTTAGGGTCCTCTGCAGAATAGGTGGTGAAAAGACTGTAAGAGCCAAAATAGGGGTAGGAATGCTTACAATGCAATCTTCCAGACACAAATTGGCCTGAATATCCATGACTTCAAAGTGCCTGACATTATCTACACAAGACCTTCACGACAGGAAAAAAAATAACATCAAAATGAGAGACTAATTGAGAACAGGAGGGGAGATGATGGAAGGTGGATTTTAGAGACAGAAAGTGGGGATGGGAAGGTAATTAAAATGGGTTTAATGTCTGTAATTACGGAAACTGTCAAAAAATTAAAAAATCAGCCAGGCGTGGTGGCGCAGACCTTTAATCCCAGCACTCGGGAGGCAGAGGAAGGAGAATCACCATGAGTTCAAGGCCACCATGAGACTACACAGTAAATTACAGGTCAGCCTAGACTAGAGTGAGACCCTACCTCGGAAAAAAAAAATCAGTTTGAGCATATACACGCAAAATAAAATGTATGGACTAAATTTATATATATATATTATATATTTATTTATACATTCACATTTATAGCTGTATTATCATAAACGCAAAAAGGTGGGCTAGCTGGGCATGGAGGCACAAGCCTTTAATACCAGCACTTAGGAGGCAGAGGTAGGAGGATAGATGGGAATTTGAGGCCAGCCTGAGACTACATAGTGAATTCCAAGTCAGCCTGGGGTAGAGTGAGACCCTACCTCGAAAAAACAACAACAACAAAAAAAAATCAAAAAGGTGGGCTAGGTATGGTGGTATATACCAGTATCCCAGAATTTAGGAAGCTTAAGAAAGATCTCAAGATCAAAGACAAAACTGTACATAGCAATACAGTCTCAAAAAACAGAAAACAAAAAGGGTAGTAAAAACAACCCCATGTGTACACTGAGATAAATGAATCAACAAAATATAGTATTGTTCACACAATACTTAATTTTAAAAGAAAATTTATAGAGAAAAGCACCTGGAGCCTTGTTTGGCTTTGGATTTTCTACCCTGCTGCCCTACAAAACCTCCCAGGCAGCCAGCACCAATAGTGAGATCAAAGGAAGGCTAAACAAATATTCTGAGAAGTACATAAGTGGACAAAATCATGGGTCCCTGTGTCCTCCTAGTTTTTGTTGGCAATAGGGCAGTTGATTAGGGTGGAAAAGGAATCCTGCTTTCCTAATGCTCATGTTGTGGAATGGCATTTAATACCAATGCACTGGACATTAATATCCACTTTAAGAAAAGGCCAATACTAGCCCCCAACCTACAAAAAGGTATTACAGGTTTAATTTTTTCTTTCTATTGAAGAGGCCAAGGTTAGATAGTTTTATTTGAAAAATGTTTATTTGGCATGTGTGCTGGCAATATACAAAAGCCTACCACAGCATCAGTTTTTTGTTTTTTTGTGTTTTTTTTTTGGGGGGGGGTGTTTCTAGGTAGAGTTTCACTCTAACCCAGGCATACCTGAAATTCACTATGTAGACTCAGGGTAGACCTCAAACTCAAGGCAATACTTCTACCTCTGCCTCCAGAGTAATGGGATTAAAGGTGTGCACCATGACACCTGACTATAGCTTCTGGCTTTTATGTGGTCACCTGAACTCAGGTACTCAGAGTTGTGAGGTAAGTGCTTTATTCCCTGTGCTATTATTTCTCCAGCCCCAGGTTTCTTAACTTTAGATAATCCTCTGGGTTCCAATACGACTACCATCGGGCACTGCCAATGGGCACTAACTAAAATGTGTTGAGGCTTTAAGAGATTCAGTTTTTGCTGGGGTTTACATGTGAAAATACCTACTTGATTCTGAGGTTAGTCTCAAAAAGAATAACATTGGCATTTTCACCCAGTGGTTGACCCTCAACTATGGACTGATGGTATCTGAAAACCTGTCACATGTACTAAAGTATATGTAAATACAAAAGACAATTTTACATTATTGACATCATCAGACTCAAAAAAATTCTAAATTATAAAACCTAAGTGGGGTCAGGGGAAGGGATTAAGTAAAGGAAGGGTGGGAGGAGAGTTAATCAAAATTTAAGAGGTTTAGAATATGCCATATGGAAACCTACTTCTTTGGATAATGGCACACCCAGAAGCCATAGATTTTTACTAGAAAAATTTTAGTGCCAGGAACGGGATAACTTCCAGTGAGTTGTTGGCCATGGAGGTCCCTGAGGCACCCCCAAAAAATTATAGGTCATTGCCAAGTCTCTTGGGTACCTACCAGAACGAGATGGTAAGAACCTATTGAAGACCATACATGCTTGGACTGTAGGTCACTGAGAAATTAAGCTGGAGGGAGCTGAAAACCTCCTCCCTGTTAATCAGCTAACATAAAGCTGAAAAAAGCTATGGCTGCATGTAACCCTATGGGAAAGAGAAGTCATCAATGGTGGAAAATAGCAGTGGACCTTGAAAGCTTTGGGATTGGTCAGTCAGGTGAATTGTGCCAATTGGAGCAAAAGTGGCACGTTTGTTATGGAGGAAACGAATTGCTCTCTAATTAGGCTGGAGGCCCACTCCACAGGAAGGAATACATGCCTGGTACAGAAGATCTAGTCAAAAGCCTATGGTGGGAGAGGTCACGGCAATCCTACCTCGGCCTCCCGAGTGCTGGGATTAAAGGCATGCGCCACCACGCCCAGCTTATAAATATTTTTTTATAAATATATTTTTTAAAAAAGTATAAGCCACTATGCCAGGCTTCCCTCTCACTTTATCTCAAATAAATAAAATAAGAAAAGCTATACTGGGGGAAAAAAGTGACTTGTGCCGGGTGTTATGGCACACACCTTTAATTCCCAGCCCTTGGGAAGCAGAGGTAAGAGAACTACTGTAAGTTCCAGGCCACCCTGAGACTACATAGTGGGTTCCAGATCAGCCTGGGCTAGAATGAGACCCTACCTAAAAAATAAAAGGTGTTCTGGAGATGGATGGTTGAGATGGATACACAATATAAATGGTACTAAATGTCATTAAAACATAGACATAAAATTTATCAAAACAATATTGTTGAATGTATTTTATCACAATAAAATATTAGGAGGAAAGGCCACCCTGAGACTACATAGTGAATTCCAGAGGTCAGCCTGGGCTAGAGACCCTATCTTGAAAAACTAAAAAAAAAAAAAAAAAAAAAAAAAAAAAAAAAAAAAAAAAAAAAAAAAAAAAAAAAGGAGGAGTGGGAGATGGGTCACCATTTAAAGGCACTTGCTTACAAAGCTTGTTGGCCCTGTTTCTGTACCCCCACAACAAACATAAAGCCAGATGCACAAAGTGGTCATGTATTTGGAGTTCGTTTGCAGTGGCAAGAGGCGTAGAGGGCCCATACTCACTCTCTCCCCTCCACCTCTCTCTGCTCAAGAATCAATGTTTTTTTTTT